>JANSTW010061432.1:0-11215 GCA_027564275.1 Diadocidia ferruginosa
ATATGAAACCAAACAGAATGCCGCCGTACTGCGTATGTTTTGTAATTTTTTTTTTTAAATTGGCCGTAGAAAAAAAAATATTTTATATGAAATATTATACCCTTCTATATCATAAATATTAGTACAAAATAAGCACCACACAGTCATTAGTATAACCATTGATATTTATATTATATAGTAATATCACTTTGAAAAGCCATCTATTGAGTTGAAGCATCAACAGACGTGTTTTAGTGTACATTTTATAAAACTTAAGTTTTTTTTAATTATAAAACATTTTATAGTTACGGTTATTGAGTTATCAAACATCATCTATGGTGAGTGCGTAACAGTGAGGTGCGTCACGGTCAAAAATTTTCTTTGAAAGAAAATTAGATAGAAATATATAAGCAATCTTAAATTTTATAAAAAAAATGTATCACCTAATAAATGTAAAATAATTTTAAAGAACAAAAAATTTCACTAGGTCTTAAAATTTAGAGAAATCTACTAAATTAAAGAACCAAGATATTTTCATGCATAAATTTTGGTTATGTTTTTTGTAATGCTGCTCTGACCATGCATTGAACTAAAAGTTTAAACAACAACGCTAAAATTTTTTTTGACATACAACGCATGCGCAAAAACTTTTTTTGACATGTACGCGACGAACGACTTTGCGAAATATGTTTTTTCGCCAAATATCTCCAGCAGGGAGACGGCGAATTTTATTGTTGTAAATTTTTTCAACCCATTTCGCAGCGTTACATATAGTTTATGGGGTCACTGAACTTTCATTCACGAAGGACAACTTTTTACCTGTATTTTGTACGAAAGGACGGTTCTTTTGTAATTTTTCTATGCCCAAGGTGTATAAAGTTTTAAGATGTGCGCAAGGAATACATATGGAATGGTATTTCTATACCTGTGGTTTCATCTATAAAAAGTCTGGGAATTTACATTAATGACAAATTTATCTGGTCTCTTACTACAAACCTTATTTCCATGATCAAATACGGTTTGTAGTAAGACATATTCAACGCTATAAGAAAGATTTATTCGATCCATCAGTATCTGTCAAATCACATCCGGCTAAAATTAGTAAAATCTCTTATTATCCCTTAGTTTTGATACGGATGTGAAATTTATACTAGCTTTGGTTCAGTATATATGCATACATTGAAAGTCTACACTAACTATACTACCATTGTATCAGTAAAACCTCCCGCTTGAAATATGTCACATAACTGTAATTTAATTTTTTAAATAGTTTTCGTAATTTCAAATTATGCTTTTCGTAATCATCACGATTATTGAAAGTACGTATACCATTTTCCAGTAGATGTACAGCTGTTATTAAAAATAGAGACTCGGCTATATCTATAAAAAAAATTTAATTGATATAAAATTTCATGCGTCAAAATAACGCATAATATGCAAAGATGATAGCAGTTTTTCATTTGCGAACGCAATAAACATTTTGATATGGCAACACTAATTTTTATAATCTGTCAAAAAAATTGGCGCGCTAAAGTAAAAATAGATTTTTCTTCAATTCATGTAAAAAAGACGCGAACCTACTACCAAATTATATCACAAAAATTAGTAATTTTATTCTGTACCGGTGTTAATTATTAAAACAGAAATCCAAATTACTTGCAGCAAAATGTCTACAGGACCAACCAAAGTATTTATTAAAGTGGAATCGAGCGCCGAGCAACAGGTAAAAGATTTTGTCTACAGCTACAATAATTGTCGCATAACCTAAAATGTTGTGGGGCCGCACAAGGGAATTGCTATTGTTATGAAAATGTAATTTGAACCTGTTCGTTTTTAGGAAAACCTTAGGAATAGTCGAAAAAGTTTGAAAGTGTTGCAAAGAACAGCAACCGACAAAGAAAACCTAGTAGGACGAACAACGCTAATTCAAAAAGGACTTTTCACAAAATCAAAATCGTAAGTGTTTACGTCGCTACTATTCGAGTTGTGAAAGTTTAAAAAAATGTTCTATTTCAGTGAAACAGAAATCTCAGACAATGCTAGCGAAAATAAACGTAAGAAATTGGTAACGCACGGCAGCCAAACAGATCCGGCCAAAGTTGAACTGGCACGGATAACCGAAGAAGATTTAACGGACGGTGAACCCAGTGAAGGATATTGGAAAATATTGGCGGAAAAAAGACGCGTTGCATTGGATCTATCACTTAAGGAAAACGAAGAACTTTACGATCGAGTAAACAATTTAGAAGATGAACTTAACACGTCCCGAGCAATGCTTGAGGAAACGAGAAATTTAGTTGAGGTTTTAACCGAAATGCTTCAAGAGGGCGAACCGACAAACGACTTTGAAACGGGTGAATGTTCAAAAGATTTGATTAATGCCAGTTTGGCAGAAGAGGCAAGCGAAGAGCATCAAGTCATAAACGAATCGACGCCAGTGACGAAAATAGATGACGATTCGGATGAAAATTAATTTAATACAATTATTCATCCAGTTTTTAATTTTAAGATTTGTTTTCCTTATTTTGCATTATTAACTAGCACAATTATTTGTGCATAGAATAATGAAATCCTTGATTTTGTGTTTCTTCTTTTTTTTAATAAAATTCTCACCAAAATTGACGGGTATAATATTTTAGTGTTTTTTCTTTAAAGTTTTCTTTTGTATTTTCTTTATTATTTTTTATACAACAGTAAAAAAAAGAATTTTGTTAAAAAAAATGCTTATTTCGTTAGTTATAATTTAAAGAAATAAATTATTTCATAAAAAAATCGATAAACAGTCAATATATATTTACTCTTCCATTTTTTCACCAGCCGCTTCTTCGACAACTTCTACATTTAAAATTCGTGGACCATACAATAGAACGTACGCACAATGCCAATCTCCACCGCCAGACAATCGTAAAATATCTTCGGATGTTACGGGTGTAACGACATCGTCATCAAAGCGTATCCATTTATCGTCTTTTTGACGAACCCAACCAACATAATGACCCGACGAACTGGAACGTCCCTGATGTGTTAGCACAGCCTGCAATGTATAGTAGCCGCTATTGTTACTGCCGAGATCTGAAAAGAAGATTTTCTCCGATTTATAAAGGGCTATTTGATTTTTAGCCAAACAAACCATTTTCAAAGTAATATTGCTGTGCAACGGTCTTCGGCTTTTTGTCGGCGCCTCCTTTCGTTGGATTATCTTTTAGTTTAGTTTGTCGTTCCAATGCAGCATCTTCTTCGACCTGTATATATTGGAACCATTTATTTTATATTTTCAAATATTTATTCGGCTATAATTACCTTGAACTTATTGCGCATTGGCGTCAGTTTGTCTTGCAATGCTGGCGTACATAATTCAAATGCATCGAAATCAATTGGAAATTTTATGTCTTTCAGTACTTTGGCATTTATGCCTTCCTTACTTTTATATTGAAAACGTACAAAGTTGACAGTTAGATAGGCTGGTAGACGGCTGATCAAGGACTACAAAAAAAGAAATTTAATCTATATGAGTAATCTTTAATTTTGGTCGAAAATTAATCGGTAAACCCTAGATTCATAAAATATGGAAATTGACCAATTTTGATGTCAGTTTTTAGTACTTAGTCTAATTTTCTATCTTTCTGATAATATCTTAAGATCAAAGAGGGCCCTAATCAAACCGGTTTAGATTAATATTAATTAGCTTTGCTCTAATTCAAATTGTTTGTAAAAATTATCCCTATACAAAAAAACATACTTGCGATAGATATCGATATGGTATTTATTTTTCACGGGAGTGTGCAACTCAGTCCCAGTATACTAAAATGTTATGGACTAAGTAACAAAATAAGTGCAGAAAAATGAAGTTATATACAACAAATAATTTATATCTCTTGTACCCATAGTTTGCAAAGACAAACATCCATAAATCACATGTTCCAGTAATAAATAATCGTTATTAGCCTATAGATGATTAATTATTAATAAATTTAAAATAAATAATAATTTAACAAATGTTACTAACCAGTAGGCACATTAATCAAAACTGTTTTTCCTGTTCGTAATTATATTAATATTTTAGTTTTCGTGTCACAAAAATAGTAGTAAAATTAAATTAGTAAATTAAAAATCTTGAGAAATGGCCAGCAAGTTATGCGAATTAGAACAGGAGCATACTGAAAATAAGGCTGAAGAATGTTTGATAACATGTATAAGTTCTGGAACCATGAAAGCATTATTTGAATTAAAATCGCAGAACACACTTTGTGATGCAACGATAACACTTGACGATGGAACTGTATTCAATATTCATCGCGTCATACTGAGTTCTTGTAGTGAACACTTTTGGATAATGTTTAATACAAAATTTAATGCTGGAATGACAAATTATGTTCTACGGGGCATTAGGACGAACGTTATGCAGAAGATAATCGATTTTTCTTATTTGAAAAAATGTGACATCGATTCAGATGTTGTGTTTGAGTTGTTCACAATTTCGGACTACCTTCAAATAAACGGTCTAATGAGATTGTGTAAAGAATTTATGCTGAATATGCTAGTGCCCGAGAATTGCATACAGATATTAAGATTTGTTAGGTATTTTTGAAAATGTATCTAAAATAAAAAAAAACAAATTTAAATTATCTAAAGCTAAAGCTACGGCTTGCATGCAAACGTATACGTCTTCATGGAAGCCGTGGCTTATTCATTCATAAAAGAGAACCTATACGCATAAATCCAACGTATACGTCGCCATGGAAGCCGTAGCTTTAGATATCATAGAGATACCGTAGCTTAATAGCACTATCTATATGATAACTTTTAATATTTATCTGGTAGATATCTTTTTTTAACATATTAGTAAATGTATATTGAATTATATATTACGAACATTCTGATATCGTACTGATATCACATGTTTATCTTAAAAACTTACAAATTATCTTTATCTACAAGATATAAATATTATATCAATAAGATATTGTACAGATATGCAGATTTAAACGACAAGATATCTTATTGATATCGCTACAATCATTATATACCTACTACTAAACCGCACTAACAAAAAATTTTCATTTTGAATTAAATTCGTTTAAACAATATGTAAATAACTTTGGAACCTAGGCCATGAAACGAATTTTATGTGCTGGCTGAGTTTACTCCATGACTTATTTGTTTAAAAAAACAAATTTTTTATGCTGGGCGAAGAAAGTTACACTTTGCTCTGGCCGATTAGACTGTTTTTAAATATTTACATATAATAAATTTTACTCAATATCCTCTTGATATCTTGCAGTTATCTATAAGTTACAAAATGAAATCACGCATCTTATCGTTATATTATTGATATCATGTAGATACAGAAAACTTATTTATATCTCTACTACTATATCATATATTTTTTATCTGCTAGATATCTATAAAATAAAGATATCTACTATATAAATATGCCTAGTCGATAATATTACAGATATCTTTTAACGATATCTATTATTTATACCTAAATATAAAAAATGTTGTGCGCGATTCAAATTCACAGTGGCAGTGCGTTTCTCTAAAAAAACTTTTTTTTGTAGAACAGTGATAGTCAATGCTCAGTGTCTCCCAATAAAAAGTCCCATCAGTTATCATTGGAACTAAATTAAATAAATTTCTTTTTCCAGAGCAAGAAGCATTAATGACATGTGTGCAAAAGTTTTTCAGGCTGTTCTGCGAAATTTTGCCCAAGTGGCGATGCACAACAATGAAATAGTAAAAATACCTTTCGATACGTTCTACGAAATAATTAGCCATGACATGTTAAACACTAAAGATGAGTCAATAGTTTGGGAATGTTGTTTACGTTGGATTGGCTACGATTTCTCAAATCGAATAAAATATCTAACCAAGCTAATGGGTGGCATTCGGTTGGGCTTGTTGAGTTCTGCCGTAAGAATTAATTATGTTTCACTAGCTTTGAAGCTTGAATTTGTGTTTTTGATTTTAGTATTTAACAGAAAAGGTACAAAATCATCCGTACGTTGTTAGATGTGAAGCATTGACGAGACCCATAATAACAGAAGCATTCAAATTTCTGGATAATTTGGACTCAATTTACACTATAACGAATGAGGTAATTTAATTAATTATAAATTATTATTAAAAAGGAACAAAACCACGTAAACTCTTTTCATTTTTGTTGAACATTTCGTTCATATGCGAAGAAAAGATGATAGTAATTCAGTGTCACAGTTAGTCCCACAGCTATTCAGTCCCGCAAGCAATCAGTCAGTCCTACAGGCAGTCAGTCCTACAGCCAGTCAGTCAATCACACCGCTCTATTCTATTATAAATAAACTGTAGTGTTTTAAGGCTTGTTCTGGCTTGTACATTCCAAAAATATGGTTAGAGTAACGTTTGCCTTTGTGAAAAATGCCTGTTGTAGGTTTATTATTCAAACAAATTGTTACCATACTAAACTCTCAAATTTTTACCATACTGAACCTGGAGCTCTATTATGTAAATCGTTTGCGAAAGTAGCACAATGTATAATTCAATAAAAAATATACACAGAAGAAACATACCATGTGATTCACATATACTTCAAAATGGTTGTGAGTTCGAGACTCGGTCTGACCGGGAATTTTTCACAACACTGGACTATCATCTTTCATCCGCAGTTGTTTATTTAAAAAAGCGATAGCAGTGGTTCGGAAGGGTGTACCGAAAATTCTCCGAAACGACAGTTCCCCGAAAAGTAAATTCCTCGAAACGACAATTCCCCGAAACCAGAATTCTTCGAAAAGACAAAAATACTCCGAAAAAATTGGCTCTGCTTGGGTTAGGTTCAAAAACGCACTCCCGATTTTTAACCTAACCCAAGCAGAGCTAATTTTGTTCGGGGAATTGTCGTTTCAGGGAATTTACTTTTTGGGGAATTTGTTTTTCGGGAAATTGTCGGAAATATGGTATCAGATAGAGTAATGAAGCCTACAAAAATTCCGTTTACGTATAAATTAATTTGCAGATGCAAACCCCTGATATTGCCATACCACGCATTCCACACGATATTATATTTACAATTGGCGGTTGGCATGCAGGACCCCTACAATTTATTGAAACCTATGATACGAGAGCCGATCGATGGATACGTTGTTTACATGAGGATCAAATGGGACCGAGAGCTTATCATGGTACAGCGGTTATCGGGTTTAAAATTTATTGTATCGGTGGATATGATGGCAGAAACTATTTCAATACGTGTAGTGTTTTTGATGCCAACAATAAAACTTGGAGTGAGGTAGAGAATTTTCAATTAAATTCAGATTGATTAAATTTATGGTAAAACAAAATGTTTCGTAGATTGCACCCATGCATGACCGTCGATGTTATGTAAGTGTAGTTAAAATGGAAGGTTTTATATATGCAATGGGTGGATATGATGGACATGTCCGTCTCAGAACATGTGAACGTTACGATCCTACAACAAATCAATGGACCATAATAAATGAAATGAATGAAAGAAGATCTGATGCAGATGCATGCTCATTAAATGGAATAATTTACATAACAGGTTTTAGTGCTACTGTGTAAGGACAATTTTTCCATTACTAACATAAAAAAATTGTTATCAAGGTGGCTTTAATGGTATCGAATGTTTAAATACAGTTGAACATTTTATTCCCGAACTGAACGAATGGCAACTAATTACTCCGATGTTGTCTAGACGCTCCGGCTTATCATGCATCGGTTTTTCGAAATGTGTTTACGTGTTTGGTGGTTTTAATGGTATATCACGTTTGAAAGTATGTGAACGATATGATCCCGAAAAACACGAATGGCACTTTATAAATGAAATGTACAATCCAAGAAGTAACTTTGCAATTGAAATTATTGACGATATGATATTTGTAATTGCTGGCTATAATGGAAACCGCACAATACCACACACTGAATGTTATGTCGTTGAGTCGGATGAGTGGTAATAGACGTTTTTTTAATCAATAAGTATTGACATTTTTGTTAAAAGGCTTGAAGCAACTGATATCAATTTGGAAAGATCGGGTTTAAGTGCAAGCATTGTTACGGGTTTACCAAATGTTAAAGAATATGCGTACCAAAATCGAGATCAATTAATTGAAGAACGACGACTAAGAATTCACCAATCCAATGATTTCTAATTTATATAAATAGAATTTAATTTTTTTTTAGATTTAGCATGCTCTTACACGGCCAGACATCGACAAAATTTCGAAATAATAATTATATTTTAGACTTTTTTTGCTTTCATTAAAAGAATCCATATATATATATATATATGGAGTTTGTTTGTACAAGCCTTAATTTAGGTCAAAAAGGTCAAATTGCCGGGACCCATTTTTTTACGTTTTATGAGGCCCTGATTCAGAAAAACTAGAAAACAAAAAATGACCGTCCGTCCGTCAGCAAAATATCAGACACAAGAAAGTTTTACACCAGTCGAGGGATTTGGCCAATTTTTGGTGAAGATAAGTTATTAGTGGTCCAATGGCTGGGATTACAGTTGGAGACACTAAGTTAAAGATGAAGGGGACCTCGCGTACGATTTTGTTTCTCTAAAAATTTGAATAATTTACAGAAAGTTTTTTTTACCAGTGGTGGAGTTTGCCAAATTTTTATTAAGGAAGAGTTATTAATGGTCACATACTCTGGGATTACATTTGGGGTCTATAGAACAGAGGGGAGGGCAAGCTACAATACGATTTTTGTTTGCTAAAAATGGCTTAAATATGAGCATATAGATACAGTTTTTTCCTGGTAAACGGTTTTGGACCGAAAGATATGAGTATATAAGTAATGATATGAGCATTCTGGCTCATTTCTGACGTCACGACTTAAGAGTGAACGATACATAAATTTTTTAAAGGGGGAACTGTGAGGATGATCATGAGAGGAGTTTGATACATTTTGGTGTAAGAGTAGGTTTAAGTGTCCTTATATACCCTGGGATTCCACCTTGTGTTTATATGACTTATTTTATGTTGTTATAAATATCTAATAGTTCACATTTTTTTTCAAAACGGGAATATTTTGATTTGTCAGTATTCAAATGTTAAAATATAGTAAAAGCAGCATCCCAGTTATACAAGTTGTTCTCTCGGACCGATTTTTTGGTAATACTTTTGATTAAATTTAATTCCATCAAAGTTTTTAAATCATTTTTAAGCCATTTCGATCCAATTCTAATTTAAAAAAAAATACATTCTTAAGTCTTAATTAAAAAGTGACGAAAAACTGAGCTCTGTTTATAATAAAAACTAAAAATCTTCTGTATTAATTGATTATTAAATTTGAACTCTTTTACTCTGATGGATTCGAAAGTTTAGAATCTTACATAGTTTTCATTTGTCGTTCGGGAGCTTCGTTAAATAATTTTAATATTTTTAAAATACTTACAGTTTTTGTATATACAGCATCACGCCCTAATGTCACAGACATTTTGGTAATTTGTTCTTGCATTTTCTATAATGAAATGAGAAAATATTTCAACTTTTTTTTGTAAGCAATTAAAGGACAAACCGATTTCAATCCGCTGTGCATATATTTAACTTCTTGCGATATAAAGCAACTTAATTGTAGAAAATTTTCTTTACTTTGTGCCGATTGTTCTTCGGATGCTTCAGCACATTTCATTTCAACATCAAACGATCCACCAAAATATTGCTCAATAAACGAACTAAATTAATTTAAAAGAATTGTAAATTATTAGATAGAAAATGGCTTGTATAAAGTTACTTTGGCACAGGATCTGTTCCCTTTTTAACGGCGGGCAATTGTTGTTGTAACATTTTTAACAATTCCGACCAACATTCGTTGGCATCTTGCTGGCGATACGCTCCGTTTTCACCAGTTTGAGCGAATTGTGGAAAAGTCATATGCAATGTTTGCAACAATAAGATCGGCGTGACCGTCACTGGACCAGCCATTTGGTCAAATACGGAACGCAAAGCAGCCGTTATCGATTGAGCCGATGCTAATGTTGATATTGAAAATTCCTCCTTATACAATTTCAGAGCATCTCGTAGTTCGGGAACGGCTCTTAAGCATTGCACAACAGCATTCATGTAGCATGTGTTACCCAAATTTGTTAAGCCCGATGGTAGATCCAACTAAAAAGACGGGATTTTTAAATATGCTTGAGTAATAAATTAGACAATGTATACTTACAGCTGTTGCTAATTCAGCTTCGTTCATGTCTTCAATGAATTTCGGACGCTCTTGTGGTTCAGTCGGTACTTCTTCTTTGGTGCCCAGCAACAGTATAACAGCACCCTTAAAAAACAATTTTAAATTTCCTAATTTTGCAAATAATCAAACAAACACTTTACTTCTTTTACGCTCATGTTCCATTCTTCATCTTTTAATGCAATGCCAGCACACATGACTTTTTGTCGTTCTGGCTGAACACCAGTCAAGGCATACAGTTGTGCCTTAAATAAAATTGGATCCTCATCTGTATTAACCTCAATGTTTGGGAAGTTTTCACGGCCCCATTTAACTTTAACTACAAAATATTTAAAATTTATTTATTCTTTGAATTTAGAACTGCGAGAATTACAATTCCGATTTATGTAGGACAAGGATATATATTTCTATTGGAATGTTACTTTACTATAAATAAATATCTACTCGATAAAATATATAAAATATGAAACTTTATAATAATCTCAACAAATCAATTGAATGAGGATCGTAAACTATAAATTTAAGCAGGTCAAATAATGTCGCCGCCTTTGGATACTTACCTTTGTAGCAAGGCATTGTGCAAATTACTTTTGTTAGTCTTTTTTCAGCGTATATTTAATTATCTCTATAATTAAAATTCTACAAAATTTGTCTTTTATTTAAATTAATTTTCCGGAATAAAATATTTAATGTACTGAGTTCACAATGATTCTAGGAAGCTTTGTTTTTCAGTTCAGAAAAAATTCTTCGCAAGTCATTTTCTAACCTCAAAATTGAAGGTTTTTTTTGTTGATCGCCAAAGCCCGAAAAATGTATGGGGGAGCGTTTACAATGCGTTGATTAATGTGTTTGTTGTTGCCCATCAGAGCTTAGCATTAAAATTATTGAGCTACTTTTTTTGAATATTTTATATTTTGGATTTTTTGAACGTTAAAATTGTAGGTTTTATATTTTACTATTATTTAACATCTTACCAATGCTATAGCCGTGTGGTATTATTGCCGCCGAGTATAGTAAATGGTAGGTTCGGGGTTCGAATCCTGTTGGC
>JANSTW010061443.1:0-11214 GCA_027564275.1 Diadocidia ferruginosa
TCTTTTTTTACATTATTTGTACTAGTAGTTCCGGTACCCACCGTTAATCGCCACCTGTCAGTGACAGAGAGCGTTAAGGAATTTTGACTAGAAAACCTTCTTACCTACTTGTTTAAGTATTCAGTCGGTTACATCAGTTGCGGATTTAACTCCAGTTGTTTTGTCCGCTTTAGCAACAGACTATTTTCTTATTTGTACAAAACTGCGGCGCGTTTCCATTTTACTCTTAAAACAAACGTTTTTCTCATTTTAATACTCTGCAGCAGCCCGTTCTAGAGAAGAATGTTGTTTTTACTGGAATTTGTAAATGGCACATGTAATTGCTTACCTGAATTTCGTTGACCAAATCTAATTATTTTCCATTTTAATTAAATTTAAAATAAAGTTTTTCGAATTTATGTTTTTATTTACAAAAATTGTAAATATATGAACAATATGAACATATGGTAAAGTGAGGTTATGTGTGGATAAAAAACTTCCGGCTAGTAATAAGACATTGTACACCGAGTGAAAAAAAAATTTTTAGAAAAACTATCCTCTTAAAGATACTATTTTGCAGTGGTCTAATGGCAGCAAATTAGGTCTGTTTTAATCAATGTTTAAAATCCTACTTTCGTTAACTTTTATTTGATTTTAGGAACTACATTGAATTTTCTATAAAAAATGTAAATTTAATTAAAAGTTTACTATCTATATAATACTTATATACATCCCTCTTTACAGGGGCAAGTGTTAAAAGGGTCCCCACAAACATTTTTTGTTCTAGCGAGTCGAAGGTGCAAAAATCCCTTATGAAGGGGCGAGGGATTCAAAGTTTGTATGGGGAAATTACTAGAATAACATATTTTGATGACATTATAAAGGAAGTCCTCACAAAAAAATTGTTTTGGACTAGATCATTTTTCAATTTTGACTTTTTGAAATGTTTTTTAGATTTTTAAACAAATATTGATGCAACATTATAAAGCATATATTTTTTAGTTCTACTTATATACTAAAATATTTATTTATTTATTTATTAAAAAAAAATACAAATATGGATCTTTGTACTAAATAGACGTACAAATATAACTTAAAAAACTTAAAGAATTTACTAAACAAAATGATTGCGTGAACAATTTCTTTTAAATTTCACTTAAATCATAAGAAATTTCGGAGAAATCTTTTTTTTAATAAATTTAATTTTCAATACAAATTTCTACAAATTCTCTTAAATTAATCATATATGCTTGTAGTTTGTGCATTTCCTGCTGTCAATTCAAAAATCTACAGATATCTTCACTGCTATTATAAATATTAAAAAAAAAATTGTAAATCATCTTGATTTATTTAGTTTTTGTTCCTTAAAAAAGAAGTTCTGCGTGGTTTTCTTCATTATTTAAAAAAAATATCACTAAAAACACTTACTTGTTTTTACACTTTAACGACTGATCGTTTTCTGTCAATTAAACCGCATAACCTCAAAATTTTGTGTATTGTTTTGATTTTAAAAATTTAGAAATTTATTTATTTTTTGTTTGTCCTAGGAAATTTTATTGAAATTACATTTAAAAAATGTCTAGTCCTCACGATGAACTGTGTCCACCGCCCACAGAAGACGATGAACTTACATTACCGCGTGCCAGTATTAATAAAATGATCAAAGAATTGGTAGGATATACATTTTGAGAAATACGAAAATATTACTAGACTTGTTTACAACTCCTCTTTAAATTTTCCAGGTTCCTTCCATTCGAGTAGCAAATGAAAGTCGCGAATTAATTTTAAATTGTTGTACAGAATTTATCCATTTAATTAGTTCCGAGGCAAATGAGGTGTGCAATCAACGCAGTAAAAAGACAATAAATGCTGAACACGTCCTGGAGGCACTCGATAGGCTAGGTGGGGTTGTTTTTTTCTAGATAAGTTAAAATGTTTACCAAAATATTTCGAATAGGTTTTAAAGATTATAAACAAGATGCTGAGGCAGTTCTGAATGACTGTAAAGCAGTGGCGGCAAAACGTCGTCGACAAAGTACACGACTGGAAAATCTAGGCATACCAGAAGAGGAATTGCTACGTCAGCAGCAAGCATTATTTGCTAAAGCACGCGAGGAGCAGGCAGCAGCCGAACAGGCTCAATGGGCCAGTTTGCAGGCTGCTGCTTGTCAACAGAGTGCCGAAGCGCTGCACAAACAAATGGCATCGCAGGAGGACGACAGTGACGAGGATGAATATTAAAACGATCTTATAGAATTCGAACAAAAACTTTGTTTATAATTTAAAAATCCTTAATTTAATTAAAATATTTTTTTTAATTAATTACATAAGCATCATTTTCCTGACTCAATTGAAATTGTAAATTGGACAGTTTATTCTTCAGCACGTTCACGCCCATCAGCACAATATTCTCCGGTTTGAGAGAGCCACTCGATTCAACGTTGAAAAAGAATTTATTCGGTTTTGCGTCCCAACTGAACTCGGCTTGGTCTGAAATGAAAAATTTTTTTTTTAGGAATTCGAAGAGAAAAATCTAAAATATTTACATTGATCCTCTTCCAATTCGGTGTGTTCACTTTTTGGCCATTCATCGGGTTTTGGAAATAGAGTATGTCTCATTGAATTGTCCGGATCGTATTCGAAACAAACGCCAGCTGTTGGATTCCACTTGGCATGTTCCTTGCCGAATCCCTTCTTGGCGTAGGCTCTCAGCTTCAGCTCTTGTCCTTTACGTAATTTAATAATCAGAATTTCATCCGTACTTTCGCCATATTCATTGTCCTCGTCTTCGCGATGCCTCGACGTTACGGGCAATACCCTCGGATCGCTTGATTTCAGATCGGCTGTGGTCACATGACGTGTATGTTCGTCTGAACACTTTACGTCCAGTGTAAACTCAACACTGCATTCGGTACAGAAATCAAGGCAAATACATTCACGAGTATTGTGGAGTTTGTCGACCACCTCATCTGAAATCAAGGGAATTAAGCCGATGCGATGGGCGAGGAATTCGTCAGCCAATACCGTTGAGTTTGCTTCAAATTGCACCCAATCAATGGCTAAAGTTGGTGTTTCGGCAATAAAAACACGTCTTAGGCTATTTGCAACGCTAAAAAATAACAATCATATTACATAACCTCAAAATGGAGGATCTATTGCGAACTTTCTTCCTACCTCAAATCTGTGTCTTCCACAACGAATTTTACATTGTCATCATTAAGGTCGGTTATTTGAACTGATGGCGTATTAGCATACGGCATTTTGTTAAATATTTATTAGGAAATAAGATGAAATTGCAGCAGCGCGTAAACACAAAACCACCAAACAAAACAAAAAAATTCTATATTTTTCGCAGGCAGCGCAGCGGAGTGTGTTCAGTGCGAGTTTTTCTATTTGATTTTTATTATAATCTAGTACTACATTACTGCTGGCTGCATACTTTTTAGTACACTTTTTTTTAATCATCGCGCCGACATCGCGCGCGCTTTTAGCAAATTTGTGTACATCAAAGTGTAAACAAATAAAAAGAACAAAAACAATCAAATTTCGAATAAAAAAAATTAAAATTTATTATATAAATAAATAAAAATAATTATAAGTTATTAATACCGAAAACTGTCTAAAACTCTAAATTAAAATGACCAACGCAATGAATCATTCGTTTGGATTTAAGGAGGATTGCATCGATCTAATCAATGCCTTTACCGCGCACAATTTATCAAATTTTAAAATATTTTGCCAAGAATGGAAACGAATGAATTTTCAATATATTTTCTGGTAAGTAAATAATTATAATTTTTCAAGAATTTATAATCGATAATTTGTCTGTCCAGTGGCTATTCAACCGATCAAGAACTTGTTCAGTTTTTGGAATGTTCTATGATAACAGTAAAGCACATATTCCTGAACGGAGCCAATGTTCTGGAGAAAATCGCCGGGCTTTATTTAATGTATGCCCTGTATTTCAAACAACCAACATTGGAATATTGTAAATTCCGGTTTACATTGGAAGAGTGGATAGTCATGACAAAGTTCTATGATGATTTGGACACAGCATTCGATCAGGCACGGTTGATATTTTGGAAATTATTGCAAGCGGATGCTATCAGGTATATGGATGAATTTGTTAAGATTTTAATATTTTTCATTCTAATCAACCGAATAGATTTGTAGAAGCTGAAGATGAATACGGGTTCGAGAGATATCTGTTCAAAGATTTGTCCAAACTACAAAATAGACAAACTAGTTTTCGTAAAATAAATAATTACCTCGATACGGAACTATCGACAATGAAAAACGAAGGAAGTGGCATAATTCCAGCATTGGAAATACTACAAGTCGGTTACAATGAAATGAAAGAGCATTTGGATGTGACTGGTCCATCGAAGGGAGCACTACCGGCCACTTTAATAATGGCTGACGTTTTGATGGGCATTGAGAAGATTGAGAAAAACTTTAAAATTGGCCAATTTAAAGAAGTCAAACAGAAAAAAGATTTACGAGTAGATGTGAGTGACATCGTCGATAGTAATGAAGACAGCTGCGAAGAAAGAAATGAAAGTGATGGCAATGAAGAGGAAATGGATATCGGCGACAGACGTGCATTGTTAAAACGAAAGGGTTTCGAAGATCAAAAAAGTGAACAAAAGTCTGAGCAAATCGACCCTATTGCAGAATCAAGTGCAGTAGTTCCAACTCAATCGTCAAGGCATCGTTGTTCCGTTGGAGTAGATAATGAATTTCTGAAAATTAAGCGACCCGCATACGCGTATAAAAGGAAAAGTTACGCGTACAACAGAACGTGCCGACAACTAGAAGTTCCACAGTGAGCATTTTTGAAGTTTTTAGATAATCTTTTTAATCTGCTTATTATTAATTTCAGAGAAGGACAATTAGAATTAGAGGAATCGGGCAGTGCTGCCGAATCATCGCCACAAAAAATTACAAGTCCACAGAAGACAAAATCAGGTAAATTATTTATTGAGAAATATTGAAATGGCTACAAAGCCTAAATGAATGTACATTAAAATGGCTAAACTACCCTTTGGCGCTTATAACTCTTGGCGCCCCCTTAGACGATGGAAGGAGGTGAAAATATGGTCAAAATTTCATAATAATCGATATTTTGGGGGTTTTTAGGAGGAGGTTAGGGTTGTCTGGTATCAAATAAAAGATATTACAAATACCTATCATTTTTGGGGGAAATCCAGGAACCGAAAATCTGTTTTTTTCTTCAAATATTTATTTTAGGGGGGGGGCGTGGCCGAGATAAATAATTTGGCGAATTTGCAGTAGAGCGAATATGCTCCAAATCGGACCCAACCTCCTCTTTTCAGTAAATGGTCATCCCCTGACAAAAAAATTAAACTACGACTATTGGGGAACCCCCTCCCCCTTTCTGCAGGCGAAATTAAATATAAATATTTAAAGAGGTTGTGTGTATTAAAAAAAGTCTGGACAAAAGCTACAACTTTAGTTCTAAAAGTTGTAGTCTATCGATCTGCCATCAGCCTCTATGAGGGGTTAAAGGATTTCTTAGAAGGAATATTTTATTTGCTTGTCTGCGGTCAGAAGGGTAAACGATAGACTAAAACCTTTAGAACTAAAATTGTAACTCTTGTCAAGACCTTTCATTTGAATATACACAACCCTAATAAAAATGTATTTTTGACATTTTTCATGCAAACGATAAGCCCTCCCATTTTAAAATAGGGTTACCATAAGTTCACACTACAAAAAATTAATTTGCTTACTCTTACATTCTGTATAGGTGTGACATCATAATATTGCATTTTAAAACTTTTGCATACTAAAGTTTGCCTAAATGGAGGGTTTCCCCCAAAAGTCGTAGTATAATTTTTTGGTCGGGGATGACCCTTTACAGGATAGAAGGGGTGGTGTCCTATTTGGAGCATGTTCGATATACTGCAGTTCAGCCAACAATTTTGATGTATGCCAAATGAAAGGTATAACCAGTATGGAGCAGTGGGTAAAGTCACGGCTCTGTAATCAAGGGGTTGTGGGTTCGAGGCTCGGTAGGACCAACAAACTTTCACACCTGGGTTATCACCTTTCTTTCGCAGGTGTTTATTAAAAAGCGATTGCAGTGGACCGGAAGTCACTTAAATCCGTTGTCCGCCTCATATAGTGTAAAACTGATTACCAAAAAAAAATGGCTAGTGCGAGTTGCTGACAACACTTCACCCTTGATATAGTCGTCAATGAAAACCATGGTATCAGATAGAAAAAAGGGTAAAAATGGTGATGATACTTAAGACAGATAGGTTAGCCATATAAGTTTTGGAACCGAAATTTTTCTGTGTCGGGTGCAGCCTGTGTCGGAAGTGTTTAATTAAACAAAATAGTGGAAGGGGAAATCAGTCTTTTGATAATGTAAAACGTACAGGAACTAGATTTTTATATTTTTTTCTGAAATTTTGAAAAAAAAAACAACTGATTAAAGCCATGCTTTTAATTTCTAAAATGACAAAATGTTTCCAATTTAATTTCCTCAAACACTGCAGGTCTCGAAACCCACCAGATAATTGATTTGATTAAAATTGTCTCAAACACCAAATGTACAAAACTTCGGCTAAACTTAAAACGGATGCACCAAAAAACAATCCGGCCACTCCTCCAATTGCCACCACCAGATCCAATTTCGTTTTTGCCACATTTCTTACATAGCGTAAGGTCGGTACATTTAATACGTCAATTGCAACAAATGAATATTCACTTTGAATGACGTCAACCCATCCGCTAAAGAAAATATGTTTTTTTTTATAAATTTAATTTAATTTTAAACTGTACCAAACAAAATATTTTAGCATGAGCAAATCATACGATTTGGTCAGCCCAAATTTACACTAAAAATAAAATTGTCTGTTTATTTACCCAACTACATTGATTTCCATTTCGATACATGATTGCAGACAGGCTGTCTCCTTAGTGTATTGTTTTTCTTTTATTTTCTCGGTTATTAAAGCTAGAAAATAATAATTAAAAATATTAACCACATTTTAAAGACTAACCTAGGTACTACACCAGAGCAATTTGATGCGCAACTTTATTTTTATAAACGAAATAAAAAAAAATGTTTGTATTTCAACTCAAACGGCCGTTCCGGACCACTTAGAATCCCAACAAATTTGGATTTAGAGCCAGCGGGCGTATACTAACAAAGTAACAAATATATAAAATAAAATTTGGACCGACGAAAAATTCAATTTAACATTTTCGGATAATTTTCTTGGGCTAAAATAATTTCTTTGAATTACAATTACAATTGTTTAAACAAAATGTAAGTCAAAAGGCTTTTTTTCGAGGAGGAAACCACTACCAAAAATGTTGTCCCATGATTTCTGATTTCCGTGATTTCCGATATTCAGTTGATTTCTGAATTCCGAATGATTTCCGTGATTTCCGAATATTATTTCTGATTTTCGAAATGATTTCCGTGATTTCCGAAAATGATTTCTGATTTCCGAAATAATTTCCGTGATTTGCGAAATGATTTCCGTGATTTCCGATATGATTTCTGATATGATTTCCGATTTCCGAAAATGATTTCTGATTTCCGAAATAATTTCCGTGATTTCCGAAAATGATTTCTGATTTCCGAAATGATTTCCGTAATTTCTGAAAATGCTGATTTCCGAATGATTTCTGTGATTTCCGAAAATAATTTCCGATTTCCGAAAATGATTTCTGATTTTCGAAGACCGAAATGATTTCTGATATCCGAAATGATTTCTGATTTTCGAAATGATTTTCGCACCCTTGTTCCATTATTTCCGTAAGTATTTCCCCCTCTCATTATTTTATTAAAAAAAAGATTTCAAATAATATTGATCTCTTCCAGTTTATGTGCTCTTTGTTACCTATCTAGATTATTTTTCACATTGAAATTCTTACCGTTACTAATACAGACCAGTCCCTTGTAGTCACAATATTGATGTTTATCTAAAAATTATTTTTAAAAGAAATATAATTAAATTTTAACGAAACAATTGCAATCTGAAACCCCTCGCTTAGACGATGAGGCGGTCAAAGTTTGGTAAAAATTTCAGAAAATTAGTTTTTCTGAAGAATTTAAGAAAGAGGTAAAAGATGTGATTGGTATCAAATGAAAAGTATTACAAATAGGTACATATAACTTCAAAAAATAATATGATCAAATACAACAGGCTGTGTAAGTGGGAGGGATAAACGCAATTATGGTTTTTCATACATTTGTGCTTTCTTTACTTCTTTTTGAAGGGTTGAAACACTTTTGAAAAACGAATTATTCTAATTTTTTTACAAACTTTGCTTCCGGATTGCAATTGTTTCGGTAAATTCTAATTATATTTCCTTAAACTTTGACCCCCGTCAAAGAGTTTAAATTTTAAATCAAATATAAATATAAATTAAATTAATTAATTTAATTAATAATCCCTAATCATCTAAATATCTCACATTCTATCGGTGACGTTTGTAACGTACAATTACAGATTTCCAATTCCAAATGAATTCGTAAATTTGTAAAACATGATGAAAAACTATACGGCAACACAGAGTCCGGCAGTTTTTCGTGTAAAAATCGACAATTCCGATATTCGATCGGTTCATATTGAACGTCTTGTCCATTTTTCATTTCAATTGTCTGTTCGAAAAAAAGTTTTGTTTAAAATATAATTTTCAAGAAACAAAATTACATTAAGTTTAATTTGTAGTTGAGCTGATTTGGCTACTAAACTTCGGGACAATCCATCGAAATAGGGTGGTTCCTCTGGACTATGGACGTAAAGCTGAAAAACAATTTACTCAAACCAAATCATACAAAATAGTTAATTTCCTTTACCGCAAATCGTATTAAATCCACATCATTGTAAAAGAAAGAGAATGTTCGATCATAGTCTGCTCGATCATAGGTTAACGGTAACTTTTGCACGTCTTGATCACTGTTTTAATAAATTTTAATTTTTTTTTTCTCATTATTTTTCGCCCAAATCTTACTAATCATATATGCTGTTGGCGGTAAAACATAAGCCCATTTCTGTTTTTTGTAATTTGAAAATGTCGCCACAATTGTCGAACGATCTTCCCATGTAGCTTACGTTAAACATAAAATCCGAACAATGTTGAGGAAGGAACTGTCGAGTATTAAAAAAATATTTAACAAATATTTCGTTTGATCCAGCGGTCTTTATAAATAAAAACGAAATAAATTTAAGGTTTTAGTTTTTTTTCGACGTTTCGTCTAATAAAAAGACATCATCAGATGTAGCATTTTGAATTTTGAATTAAAAAATTTAAAAGAAAACCGTTAAGCTCGATAGGTTTCGAATATATCCATAAAAAAATAAAATATATTTATTTCTAATAAACATTTGTTATAATTTTAGAAATTTTGGAACAGGCTAATCGATCAACGAAAAGTGAATACTTTTATAACATTGTTGGCTTTAGCTTTCGCCTGAGCCTTTCAAGTCTTTACTACTGACAAGAGTTGCACTATTTCTAGGCTAATCCTAATTTAGGAAAAGGCCAATCGATCAACGAAAAGTGAATACTCAGGCGAAAGCCAATAATATTACAAAAGTATTCACTTTCGTTGACCGATTAGCCTGTTCCTAAATTTTAAATGGGTTAACATTCACGTTCCAAGAAAAGTAAATATTAATTTTAATTGTTAAAATAAAATTTGAAAAAATAAGGACAACAAGACCAATAATAATAATTACTTACCATTCGTTGTAACATCTCAACATTTATGCCACACGTTGAATTTAAATTCCAGCAATAATCGTTCTCATCGATGCTTTGATCGGGTGTTACGAACAAATATTTATGAATCATTTTGAAATATTTCACTTCACTAAAACGTACAAGTTTTATTATCAACATTATTAAATAAATTATTTTTTTTTTACTAAATTGGTTTCGAAATATTTTCGTTAGTACGCCAATATTCGGTCATAAATTCTTGAATTGATCGTATGCTTGAGCCTGGGTAGTTGCAATTTGAAAAAAAAAAATAAAACAAAATTGGTGAGTTTTATTGTCATAAACATTGCGAAGGAAAATCACTTGCACATACTTGCTGTATTTTTATTAAAAAATACTAAAGATTTTAAAATTCGGAATGTCTAATCAACGAACTAAAATTTCAAAGACCTAAAACTTTCGCAACAAACTGCAAACTGTAAACGAAAACAAAAATTATCTTTGCTTTTAGATTCTCAAACAAAAAAAAACTGAAATTTTGAAAGTCAAAGAATAAACCTGGGCCTAATAAATAGACATCATCATAATTAAATTAAATTGTAAAATTGGCGAAAAATTCCCTTTAGGGACCCTCCCAAAATAAATTAATTAAAATCCTAATAAATCAATTATTAATTTTCCAATACAACCTTAAAGTGGGGATTTCCGCCGTAAATAACAAATTTCCTACAACATCATTCAATGCCCCTAAAGTAGAGTTTATTACCCCTATATATCAAATTTCCTAAGAAAGCAAAGAGTTCGGGAACTTGCAGCCCTCCGATAAATCAATTATTATCTTTCCAATACAACTTTTTAACCCTTTCGCTACTCTGCGGTGTTTTGTCCTAAATAGCGAATTTCGTAAGAGTTCGGCAACCGGTAGGCCCTCTTCTTAATCAATAAATAAGATTCAAACCTTAGAAACTCTACCCTTCCATGCCTCTAAAGTAGGTCTATATTGGGGCTTCCAATTAAAAATAGAAAATCCTTAAGAAAGCAAGTAGTTCGGCAACCGACAGGCCCTCGCCTAAATCTATTAATAACATTTAAACCTTAGCAACCCTACCCTCCCATGATCCTAAAATGGGGTTTCCCACCCCTAAATAGAAAATTTCGTAAGAAAGCAAGCTGTTCGGCAACCGACAGCGCCTCGTCTAAATCAATTAATGACATTTAAACTTTAGAAACCCTACCCGCCCATGCCCCTAAAGTGGGATTTCCCACCCCTAAATTGCAAATTTAGTAAAAAGCAAGAAGTTCGGCAACCGGCAGGCCAACGCCTAAATCTATTAATAACATTGAAACCTTAGCATGCCTACCCTACTGCTCCTAAAGTGGGGTTTTCCACCCCTAAATTGAAAATTTCGTAAAAAGCAAGAAGTTCGGCAACCGGCAGGCCCCCGCCTAAATCTATTAATAACATTCAAACCTTAGCAGGCCTACCCTACTGCTCCTAAAGTGGGGTTTTCCACCCCTAAATAGAAA
>JANSTW010061454.1:0-21311 GCA_027564275.1 Diadocidia ferruginosa
ATCAGCAGAGCCATCTGAAGTTCCAGAAGATCTTAAATCCTCCGGTAGATCTACACCTGAAAAACCTGACGATTTAAGAGTTTCAGGAAAATCTACACCTGATAAGCTTGATAAAACACCTGAATCTCAGGAAATTATTTCCAAGATCATTGATGTTATCGACGTAACTCATAAGGTTGAAGAAACAATTGTTTCTGAGATCGAACAATTAATTGTAGATAAACCTGATTATCTTCCCTCTCCAGATAAATTGTCTTCAGATAAATCTGAAAAATTACCAAAATCAACCCCTGAAGACGAAGAAAAAGCAGACATATCTGAAGTTCCTACTCCTGAAAAAGTAGAAGAATCTCTTTCACCGAACAGTCTAATAGAAATAATTGAATTACAAGATGTAACATCTGCTGGCAGATCTACACCTATAAATGAAATAGAAGTCATTGAATCATCAGTTGAAATTGATATTAATTCTATCGTTACGGATAGAACTAATATATCAAACAGCATTGTTGAACTTCTAGAGGTCTCCGTAGCATCTGACCATAATGCAGATGATCATTCGGATGATAATGTCGTTGTTAGAGAAGTTCAAAATATTAAAAAGAAATATCGTTCACCAATTCAGACCGATTTAGTAAAATTGACAGGTTCATCGAAATCTTCATTTACGACTATTTCCCATAGACATATGTCCCCTGTTGCGGATATTAAATTTAAAAACATTTTGGATAGTGACGTGGGTGGTAGAAAAGTGGTAACAAAGTCAAAAGTGGCAAGAGCTGAGGTTCTTGTTAGTTCTGAGGAGATTGTCAAACGAGAATTGGCAAAGACGAGAGAGGTTAAAAAAGAACAACCTGCTGCCAAGAAGCAAGTTTACAAGAAAAAACCTGTTACTGAAACCAAAAGTACATCTTCAGAAGAAAATAATGTTAAGACAACTCGCGAAAAGAAACCTTATAATAAGAAAAAACCAAAGCCAGCTGAAGTGCCAGCTACTCAGCAGTCCAAGAATTTAACAATTTCAAAAGAGCGTAATGCTAATCTCAGTGTTAGTTCTAAAAATAAGAAAATTGAAGTAGTTTCTTCGAAAAAAGAACATATGTTGATAACTTCGACCTCATCAACTTCGTCCAGAACAGCAAAGTATACAAATGTGTCCAGTCGAACATTTGGATATATGCAATCGACAATGTCAAGAGACCAAAAGGTTGGCAAAACAACAGTTACAACACGAATGGAAAAACCGATAGAAGAAAAAGTGCCTTACGAGTCTGCTTACAAATACCGTAGAACTTCTACAACAAAAGCCGAAATTCATGATAATAAGCAACAGAAAAAAGCTCAACAATTAATCAGAGATGTAACACCCGATATTGTACCCAAGTCAATTAAACGAAAAACTAGCTCAAGATCAGCTACACCAGACACGATAATCAGAAGATATAGTAAATCTACGAGTTCCAGTTCAGAGGCTTCGGATATTGTAACGAAAGTTTCAATGAAAACGTCGACCGCTAAAGTTAACGGAAAGGTTGATAAATCTACAACCGATCAAGCAAGTTTAAGTAAAGTACAATTAAAATCAAAGAAAACCAGATCTACAACTGTCGAAAGAGTGTCAAGTGATAGTCGCAGCAGTTCCAAGCATACAGAAGTTAAGACTGAGAGTAGAAAAGAGGCTGCAAAAAAAGTGACCCAAACCTCAAGTGTTACAAAACAAGAGAAAAATTTTAAAAATACTACATTAATTCCGGTTAAAAAGTCATCACAACCGCAAAATAAAAATAAAAAGGATGAAGGGAACGCAATACTGGCTAGCCGGAAGAAACCTGAGCAGAAAAAGCCCATACAATCAACTCATCAAAGCGCCAAGCATCGAACTGTAACAACTATTCAAAAACCAGATAGATCAATTCGATTGGTCTATAGCAGCCGAGATGTTTTGGTTAACGATGAGGATCTCTTTAGATGTAAGTCCGCCCTTCAATATACACGTAAAGATAATTTTCTGAACACTGACCACAAAAAAGATGAGCCAAGTTCTTTACCGTCCAGTCCAAGTAGATTAAAAAGAACCAATCAAAATAGTACAAAATTGTTAACAAGCGAAGTTTTTACGCGCAACGTTGACTCGTCCAAGTCAATTGAAGTCATTTATCGTCAACCAACGGCAAACAATGAACTAATCCGTAAAATTAACGAATATAAATATAATGATGTTGATGTTAGCTTTATTGATACCACTGACTCTAGTTTATCGGATTCAATAGCCCTGCCATCTTCATCATCTGAATATGATGTCGATTATTTTGGTAAAAGAAAGCGTTCGTGTAGTCCAGCTTCACCCAAACCGTCCAAACGTGCCATACAATTAATGGAACAAAAAATCCGTCGAACCGACATTGGTATGATCAAATCCCACGAAGATGACGATTCGCAAAAATCACTTTTAAAATTAAAAAAACATCATCACACTATTAAGACCGAACACACCGCCGCCGTTGTGTCCCAGTCATCTTCCGAACTACAGCGGTTCGATCGAAATAATCCGTCTATTTCGTCATCATCAAATTCTAATAATATATTTATTTTGCTGGAGAATCGTCTATCTCCCATACTTGATTTCAAAGCAGTCTCGCCACCACGACATAAACATAAATTTGACTATCAAGTTGTTTCAGACACAGGTAAATTAAGCATCTTTTTTTGATTCATTCACACAGTAAAAAAACATCCAAAATTTTGAAACCAATTAAATTATCAAAAATATATTTTCATTCATGCTTTTTGTTACTTTTTTAATTTCATGTATTTAAACATTATCGAAAAATTCATTGACATGATGATATCAAAACATGAACTTATATGCTCAGCTTGTCGAATATATTTCACGAAATATTTATAATCCACAGAAGAAGGTTAAAGTCTATTACTAGTAAATTAGACTTTAGCTATTAGGTCAATAAACGCTTTTTTGACCTTGAGTTTAGCCCTTCCTGGTGGCTGAAGGGGCGACGATTGACTTGACCAAACAACCTTTATACATAATAATATTTCTAAATTATTTATACAAACGGTACCGCCCTCTTAGTTAGAAAAGGGGTGTCCCAGGAGTGCCCCACCTCTTATGTATAACTGCAAAATTTTTAAATTAGTCCATCCTTCTATTTGGTTCATAGGTGTTGGCATCAAAATATTGAATTTTAAAACTTTTCTTTTGAGCAGAGTAAAAAGTTTGTACCCTACATACCCTTCGTAGGGGTCTAAATTCTATTGTGCTATAGTAAACTATAAATTATTATCGTTTCCGACCTGACCTCATTTTATCTTAAAAATTTTTAAAATCAAAAAGATTATCGAAGTTATTTCTTCATCATAAACTAACCCTGGTTTTCCTATCTGATCCCACGATTTTCTTATACTAAAGCTACAGACTAATAAAAAATACTCAACTTTGAGTGAAAACAGTGCCAACTTTTTTGGTAATGATATTGTATATATTGAGTGTAAGTTGTGAAAGGAACTCCAAATAAAACGAAAAAACCGCTTTATTGGCACAACATATTGAGTACAAAACACGTCTTAACGAAGGCTGAAAAAACTGTATCTCGACAACATTTAATAATTGAAATTCACTCAAAGCGTTTAAAAACCTTATATCGACAAAATTTATTGATTGAAATTCACTCAAAAATAGGTAACTCTCTAATCTTTTTTGAGTGATTTTCACTTAATACGATTTGAGCGAATTATTGATTGAATTTGTTCGACAAAAAAGGAGAATGCGTTTTCACTCGACGTTGACTAATTCTAATTTCACTCTATATCACTCAATTGAGTACAATTTTTTTAGAGTGTAAAATAGCGTCAGCTGACATTAGGATCGAATTTAATATTTTTTTTAAATTCAAAAAGATTGCGGTTAGAAAGATGGAAAATAAGGGAGACATATTAATGGAAGAAAATCTAAAATGTCTAAAGATAAAAATAATTTAAAAGGTCTGTTCATTTCCCGCATTTTTTTCTAAATTTCCAAATTTTTTCCAAATTATATTTTTTTTTAATTTTTATGATAGTCGGGTATTCAATACTTTATTTTAAAAAATCTTACATCAAAGGGTTATAACTCAACTTTTTTTAAGGTATCTACAAATTTAAATCGTCGACACTTAAGTTGCATTACAAAAACTAAATAAAAACGAATCCAAATATTTTGCTTAAATATTCCGTTTATTTGTTAAATTTTGTTTTTAAAGAAAACCAAAAAGTGTTTTTTTTTAATTATTTAATTAGACTTGTGCGATAATTAAGAAAATATCGACAAATCGATATCGTAAAACTATTGACAGTGTTTTCGATATATCGACATTTAAAAAATATCTATGTATGTTTATACATCGATATCGAAAAAATATCGATTTTTTCGATATATCGATAATTATTTTGAATCAGTGTGGGGTAATTAGGGCAATTTTATTACTCTAATCGATATTGAAAACTTAAATATCGAAATTTTTTGGATATCGAACAATATTGATGTTTTTTGAATATCACAAAAGTCTAAATTCGATTTTTCGATATTGAAAACATATCGCACAGGTCTAATTATTTTGTAAATATTTAGCAAATCACACAACCAAAGAAAAAATCTGACACAGTATAGATTAGAAGTCTGCAAAAAAAATGTCTGACATCCCAATTATATCGATAACACAAGATGAAAATGTCAACGATGATGAGCAAGAAGAAGTGAATGGTGATGGCGATGGTCGATTTAATATAAATGAAGCAATTACCGACATTGAAGATTTCGATAGTGACGATGAGCTACGTACACGATGCAAAAGTCCAAATAAAATGTTGAAAATACGTCGAAAAAGTAGTGGTAGACGGCGATCGGACGGTGCTACTGACGTTGAGGATTACAATGATTCCGACTCAGACTCGGCTGATGACGATAAGAGTGATCGGTATGGGAGTAAATTTTCGATAAGTGAATTTTTGGACCAAGGATATGTGGACGAGGCTATGAATGCATCGATGGGATCGGTGGGCGTTAAGACGGGCATTAGAAACATAAGCAAAGGTATAATTGCGTTGGCGATTGGTGGCGATGATGATTTTGGTGGCATAACAGACTGCGAAAATGTTGAGACAACCGATGATGAGGCTACGGCATATCAAATTCCAACCACAGATAGATATGATGATTTTTTGGTGTCCACAGAAGAAGGCAATACTATTTCAATTCAAGATTCCGTTGCTAATACTAATGCTGAAAGGCCACGAAGAGCATCTCAAATAATGGCACCAGTATCGTCGGATTCTGATCATGAAACGTCATCGCCAATAATTCGAAAAATATCTTTGCAAGCTAGTAGATTATCGAATTTTGATACGTCTGATGTTGAAAATATTTACTTTACTGATGACGAAGAAGAGCACGTACGAAACGTTGAAGAGATTTATATGCAAAGTAGTGACACCGATGATTGTGTGGACGTGGTTAAGAAGAAAGTTCGATTTCCCGTTATCGATATAAGTTTTCGTGGCCATCCAGACATGGTTATACGCAACAGAAAGACACGGTCACAAGCTTCCACTAGCCTAGCAGTTCAGTCGAACAACGACGAAGGTCATACGGATATCGAAAATCTGAATTCGTCTGACGATGATGAGGGCGCTTCAAATAAATGTTTTATTCCAACAGCATTTATTCGATCCGAACAATTACCATTGACAGATGTAGAAGATTTTGATGGTGACGATGATTTATTGGACACACAATTTCGAGACATAAAAATGCCATCACCAATTCGTGAGATGCATTTTACGAAAGAAAATAATGTCGGAAAAAATAACTCGAAGGTTATGCCAATGGCCGATGCTATGCTTTTGGGCATACAAGAGACGTACATTGATAAAGGTCTAACTGATACAGAAGATCTGTCGGGTAAAGAGGAGGATTATTGTGATCCAAAGAAATATATGATCGATAAGATACCAGATATTGATGGCGGTTTTACGCATAATTCCGAAAGTGTTCGTCAAACTCGCAATAGACGCTTTGAACAGTTTGCAGACGGTGAACCAATTACCGATACTGAAGATTTGAATGTAAGTGGTGGTCCACATGTACGTCGAAGAAAAACTAAAACGAAAGCAGCTCAGAAATCGAAGAAGTTTCTCGACGCGAAAGGGTTCTCAGACAATGCACCCACAACCGATCTGGAAGAGCTAAGTGGCGATGATGGTGCGCAAAAAACTTCACAGTTAGACATTCCAATGGGTTATGAGGATAATTGTGTAACCGATACGGAATGCATGTCTGGTGACGAGGGTTATGAGGCTATGGATGACATAACGGATATTGATCCATCAATCCTCAATCAGGAATCATTTTTCTCAACCGTTACCACCAAAGACGGAACAAACACTAGAAATCAAACTACTTTTCAAAATCGTGATGTGCCTAAAGTTAAAAAACTTACCGCATTGCCCGATCATTGTTCCGGTCACACAGACACCGAAGATATGCAAGCCGTTTCTGACGCAGAAGATCTACTGAATGTCGAAACATATTCTAGAGCCGGTACTATAACGCCCATCGAAATACAGAATGTCCTCAACGAAAGTAGAAGCTCGATAATTTATGATAAA
Organism: Diadocidia ferruginosa; assembly: GCA_027564275.1. Classification (NCBI taxonomy): domain Eukaryota; kingdom Metazoa; phylum Arthropoda; class Insecta; order Diptera; family Diadocidiidae; genus Diadocidia; species Diadocidia ferruginosa. The sequence goes on from JANSTW010061454.1 coordinate 6,661, forward strand.
AACACCAGCTATTTTGATATGGCCCGAGAACAGTGTCACATTAAAGGACACAAAGACGTTCAGGATGCAGCTACTGATGTTGAATTTTTAGAAGATGACGCACAAAAAGATGCATGCGAATCAGAGAGTAATATAAGTTTTTGTATTTTGTTTTGTTTTAAGTGCTGCTATAGTTTTTTGTTTTGTTTTAAAATGTTTTTAGGGCTTCATTTTAATTTTTTTTTTCGATACCTATTACTAACAATATATCATAAAAACAAAAGTTTTACTAAATATATTAATTTTCTAATGTCATCCCTTCCAGATGAGAGACCAACTGAAGACAATGACGCCGACTTGCAGCTGCTGCAACCCAATCAGGATGATGAAGAAGAAGAGAGCACAAAAGGTTAGTGTATAGAAAGGTCCCTGATGTTTATTTTAGATTTGCTTAAAATTGATCAAAATGCAGGCTTGCTAAAATAAAATCAGATAATAATCAATCGAAACGTGATTTTAACATTGCCAAATGTGATTGAATCAAAATTTGATCTGTCAAAATAAATGTTTTTGATCAAATTAAAATGGTAATTCGATAAAAAAAAATTGATTTGATCAGAAGATGATTTACTAGATTTTGATTTAAGCAAATCATCATTTTTATTAGTCCAATCAATTCGATCATGATATTTAACGCAAGTCTGGTTGATATTTTGATCAATAACAATAATTAGTTCACCCGATTTTCGTTCACATTTTCATACAAAAGGTAATTTTATTTTATTTTTGATTATTTCAAAATCAAAAATCACTCACCAGTTTTTGTTCAAAAACTTTTACATAAAATATATTTTCTTCAATTTATTCATTTATCCCAGTTATTACAATTGATAAATTTTCAGCACCTTTACTTTATCCTGAAAATTTCACTCATTTTTTTTTTATTTTTTTTTTACTGAAATTATCAGCAAAACAATTAGCGTTTTTTTATTAAGTTTGATGAAATCTGTGTGTGAAGATTTGAACGCAGAGTTTGTAGGATGTATAGGATGCGTTTAAAGTTTAGAAGAAGTAGTTAGTAATTGGAAGTTTTTTTGTACACTCTAAAAAAATGTAACTCAATTGAGTTATTTTGAGTGAAAAGAAATAGATAACAACGAGTGTAAGAATGTATTCTTCTTTATTTGAAAAAATACAAGTACTAATTTGCTCAAATATTTTGAATAAAAATAATTTAGTCAACATTTCGCTTAATAAATTTTGGCAAAATAAGATTAAATTGACTTAATTTTTGTAGAACTTCACTCAATCAATTTTGTCAAAAAAAGGTTAGATTAACTTAATTTTAAGTGAATTTCGCTTAATATATGGTGTCAAAATAAGGTTAGATTGACTAATTTTGAGTGAATATACCTAAACCACTCAAAATATCCTAAATCATCAGTCAGTGACGCTATTTTCACTCAAAGTTGAGTATTTTGTTTAGTTGGTAAAAGTAGTAGTATAGTGAATATGCTTAAAAAAGTATACTATGACTTTTAGGGGAAACCCCCCCTTTCTGCAGGGGACGGGTTTAAAGTTTGTATGCAAAAGTTTAAACATGCAATATTTTGATTCCACACCTATAGAGAAGGGTAGGCAGATTAAAAATTTTTGTAGTGTGAACTTAAGAGGGCTTTCCCCCCCCCCACACTCCTTCAAAATGGGAGGGGCTTATGAAAAATATTCAAATATATATTTATAGGAATTGTGTATATTAAAATAAAAAATCTTAGCAAGAGCTTTAGTACATCGTTTTTCCATGAGCGTCCTGGAAGGTTTAAAGGTTTTTTAGAAGGAAAATTGTATTTGCCTGTCTGCGGCCGAAAGAGGAACGATAGACTAAAATTGAAGCTGTCTTTTCAAGATCTTTAATTTAAATATACACAACCCATATAAAAATGTATTTTTGAACATTACCAAGAATTTGATTGCAGTCAGATTAATCATAGAAAAATTAGATTTTCATAAGGTTTTAATAAAAGAATGTATTTTAAAAGCCCAAAAAGCTTCAACAAAGTCAGTCCGTACCGAGTACGCTCTAAAATTTACAATTATGCTTAAAATCTTGTACTACAGATGCGTTTTTTTAATATTTAAAGTATTTTGGATACAATATTTGATATCTAATATTTTTTTAAATAATTTTTTGTTTTTAAGAATTTTAAAACTTTTTTTTAATAATAATTATACATGGGCTTTTCATACGCGCAAACACTTTTTCATGACGCCAAATTTTTCTCACGCTGCGAATATTTTTTTATGTAATTCTGACTTATTGATAAATTCGATAATGATCTAAAAAGACATGATTTGATAAATTTCTTGGATTATTCCTTTTTTTTTAATTTAGAATAATTAATAATAAGAAAATTAAAAACATAAAATTCTTAAAAAAATATGGAAAAAACTGAATAAAATGTGCGGGGTCACCAATGTTTAGTTTCCATAAAATACAAGTATTTACTGAAACGATTTTTTTTTAAAAGAAAATACATTTTCAGTTGTTTTTAATTAAGTACAGAATTTTTGTAGGAAAATCAAAAATACACTTCTTATATGAACGCACAAAAATTCAACCGATTGTTCGGGGTCACCAATTCTTCGTTTCCTCAAAATACGAATATTTAAATGAACCAATTATTTAATTACAAACTTTAGTAGAGTCTAAGTTATTTGTTGTTTTAAAGTCAAGAATTTGTATAAGAAAACCAAAACTTTTCTTTGATATAAACACGCAAAAAAAATCACCCAATTGTTCGGGGTCACCAAGTGGTTCTTCCTACATATTATAGTATTCGCAAACAACGTACCATATACATAACTATTTTGCACCAAATTAATTATATGTTTATAATTTAAAAAAAAACATTTTTTGTTAATTCAAAATTTCGCTTCTTCTATTAGTTAAAATCTTTTGAATAATTTTATTTCATTTCATCATCAGAATTCATTTTGCGCATTCATTTCCGAAATTCAAAAAGAAAAAAACATTTTTTTGGTTTGTTAAATTGTTTATTTTCCATAAATGTGAATGTTACAAAAAATTACATAAATAGTTAATTTTTATATGTGCTTGAATTTTTACCATTTCAGCTGGAGAAGACGAACGGAAAGAAAACGGCGATTCTGTAGTATTGCGTAATGAGGCGACCCAATTAGTTGATAGTGTGCTAGATCAAAGTATTAGCTATGTATCGTTACAACAACATCAATATCCAGATAGTACAATACGTTCAGAGAGTGAGCCGTTTGCTATTACATGTGATATAAATGGTGTAGATTTGATCAAGTCGCCAACAATCGAATCGATGTCTGGCAAATCATTTGATGATAATTGTAGTAGTGTGCCGGACGTTGACATTGTTGTTGGCGATGATGGTGTTGATTTTGATATTAGTAGTTCAAATAAACGTACACAAAAAGCCGATCGTATTGATCGAAAATTCGAAAGACTTTCATCTCAACTGGACATAGATTTTGACAAGAGTTCAGAACAATGTCAAGCTGATTTTGACAAAGCCATGTCACAAATCAATTCAGACGAAGTAAGTAATTTACAGAGTGATTTCTCTAAACTCAGTTGGGATGATAGTGTATCGGCTACAACGGCCGATTTTGGTTTAAGTACACCGGACAATGACATTCAAGAATTGCCAAAAGGTGAATAGAATTTTGTTTAGAAAACAGAAATTACAAATTTTGCATTTTGACTAAAATAGCTTAATAATTGCGTTACTAGTAAAAAATCGTCCGAAAAACTAATATAATTTTGAGCTCAAAATATTTTGTTTGTTGTCTAATATATGTTGAGCAGTGTCTAATATATTATCTTTGTCACTAACAATATACTACTACTACTAACTATACTTCTATATAACAACTCAAATTTTCACACACAGTATTTTTGATCGCTTTCATTATCATTGCGTATAATTTTCGTAGTCATCATTGTGTCATATCTATATACTAAACTAACATTTTTTTTATAAAACTTTTAATTTGCATTTCCCATCCCACTCCTTGGTCCATAACATCCACTATCCAGGTTTGCGTAAAATATCTAATTTTGATCAAATCGGAAATCAAATCAAAAATTTGTTGATTTGATCAAAATTTGATAAAATCAAAATCTGATCGTATCAATTAATTATAATTGAATCAATATTTGATCGAATCAAATGTTGATCAAATCAAAATCTGATCGAATCAAAATCTGATCGAATCAAAATCTGATCGAATCAAAATCTGATCTAATCAAAATCTGATCTAATCAAATTCTGATCGAATCAGAATCTGATCTAATCAAATTCTAGTCGAATCAAAATCTGATCAAAAAATTGTGATCGAATCAAAATTTGATTTAATCAAATTCTGATCAGTTCAAAATCTGATCAAATCAAAATCTGATCGAATAAAATTCTGATCAAATCAAAATCAATTGGAATCAAAAACTAATAGAATCAAAATCTGCTCGAATCAAAACTTGATCGAATCAAAAACTAATCTAATCAAATTCTAATCGAATCAAATTTTGATCGAATTAAATTCTGGTTGAATTTAAATCTGATCTAATCAACATCTAGTTGAATCAAATTCTGATCGAATCACAATCTGATCAAATCAAAATCTGATTCAGTCATACTCTAAATAAAATTTCAGAAAAACAAAATTAGATCAAATCAAATTCTGATTAAATAAAAATCTGATCAAATCAAAATCTGACCTAATCATATTCTGGTCGAACCGCAATCTGAGCAAATCAAATCTGATCCAGTCAAATTTTGATTAAAAAAAATTAGATCATTTCAAAATCTGACCTAATCAAATTCTGATCAAATTAAAATCTGATCGAATCAAATTCTGATCGAATCAAAATCTGATCAAATCAAATTCTGATCGAATCACAAACTGATCGGATCAAATTCTAATTAAATCAAAATTCTGCTCGAATCAAAATCTGATCTTATCAAATTATGATCGAATCAAAATCTAATCACATCAGAATTTGACAAAATCAAAATTTAAATTCTCTAAATTTCTGATTCGATGGAAATTTTTTATTTAATCGATCAGATAAAGATAGGGTCAGATTATGATTCAATCAACATTTTGATACGATAACAACCAATTTGATTTGAGCGTTGATCGATTATCGGATTTTTTAGCAAGCCTGTCCACATCCCAATATACAAATTACTTCATTTTATTGAAATTATTGCTGTCCCGGTACCGAAAATCTAATATTTTTCGAGTGAAATGCTTTAAAATATTTTTTTTGGTCCCGAAAAGACGCTAGCAAAGTTTAGCCCAACTGGCAAGCAATAATTTCCAAGTCCTTTATCATTTTGAAAATTAATAAAAATAACAATATTAACCATGTCACATAATTTAACTCTCTAACACATTCCATTTTCACCGCTTTTCATTTTAGAGCCAGGATATCATAGTGCCCACTTTGACAGTATGATACCAAAACCATCACCTCGACTAACCAAACCCCTAACCGCTGCTGCCAGTGATGCTATTAGCGCTAATATTAACGAAGAATCATCATCCAATATGTTTCAACAGTCCTATAGTAGACAAATAACCGAAACAGTAGCTGATGTTGTTCAAGACGACGAAGACGATGACGATGATGAGTACTATACTCATTTATCAGCAGATAACGCACAAATCGATCCCACCGAAAACGTAACAAATGTAACAGATGAAGCACAAAATGGAACTTCCTTTGCTCCACCAATACCGAAGCCACGTTCGCAAATAACGTCGCAGCTAATAAAAAGTCAAGAATCCTTTGAACTTAGCAGTGCAAAGGATCTAAGTCAAGATTCGTCGAAAATATCGTCAGAACAGCAAGTTGAATATTCCGAATCTAGTAGCCTTCAGTCTGGGGGTGTTTTTAAACACGAAAGAGACGACGATTCGATGGCCGTTGAAGAGAAACTGGAAGATGAAAGTTATCCAATAAGTGATAAAATAGATTCTGATTTTTATGATCTAAAATCAAAAGAGAATATTCCAGCATCTGGCTATCGATATTCGAAAGATGACTCCTTTGACATCGAATCAATAAAGGATAAAGAGGAGCTAATTGACATGAGTTTTACGAACAAGGATGATTTTTCAATTTATAAAACAAAAGAACGTGAAGACATACTGGACTTAGACGAACAAGACATGAATACTTCGGGCATATTATCGGCCACAACACCACAAGACATCTATAAGATTGAAAATTTGGAAAAGGATTTCGCTGTTGAGGAAACGACAGCGAAAAAAACAAGTTTCTATATTGGTGAGTCTAGCGGCGATGTTATCGTAAAGTCAACGGATTGTAAGCTAAATAATTATTTAGACGAAGAAATTGAAGAACCGGCTAAATCACCAAAAGAACACTTTGAGAAAAATGTTTCCTTTGATTCTGATCTTAACCAATTTCTTCCCGAAGTTTTTTGCAAGTCAACTAGCAGCGTTGAAAAATCGGAACCATTCGACGCAACTTTTGAAATTTCCAGCCATGTGCCTACAGCACAACAGGCCAATGTGTTACATTCACCAGTTGAACCACAACAAAGTCTATTTGAACATTCCCTTACAACTACAACTGAAGAACTTCCTGAAGTTCTTTGCAAGTCAACTAGCAGCGTTGAAAAACCAGAATTTGATTCAACCTTTGATTTAAGTCATGCTGATATTCCAATAGCACAACGGGCCAACGTGTTACATTCACCAGTTGAACCACAACAAAGCCTAAGTGAATTTGAACATTCACTTACCGTTCGAGACGATGTGACCACAACTACAACTGCACAAATTACAGAAGTTAGAAGCACAATTCAAGCGGACTTGGAGCAAATTAACGAAACATTTGCCACTGTTCGAACGCTCAAACTGGACGAAGCTGCCGAAACACAATTTGCTATAGAACAAACTTTTGAGAAGGTCCAGCAGAGTTTAGACGCTGTTAAGGAAAATCTAACAGAAGTGATGCAAGACGGACAATGGATTGAAGCATCACCAACTGCAGAAGATAAGAGTTTACCAAACATAAAAGTGCTCGAAACGAGTGAGGAGATGCAAAGCATGAAATTCGATGATTACAGTAAAATACCAAAACCAGATGCTGACGGTTCGTCAAATGAAGATTCCGTAAGTAAGTTGGACGTTGTACAACACCGTAAGATAACAACGAAAACAAAACAAACAAATCGTTGGTCCGTATCAGATCCGGACAATTATTCCAGCTCTGGCAGTCACTATGAAAGTTTCGAGAAAACCGACAGCCGACCATGCTCGTCAGATGTAGAAAATCTGTTTACCTACGGCAATTCGTCGGAATATCAAACGGCTCAGCCTGGCTCGATAACTGAATATCAAACGGCAGCCAGTACGCTGGACCATAGTGGCAAAACTATTAGTTCCAGAGAGAGCATGAAGAGTTTTGATTCGGAAAGTTCGGGTCATTTGGGTAGTGTCGAGGTTTCAGAAGCTTCAGAAACTTTGGTTCCATCAACTATGGACTTAGACCTGCCAAGTGACAGCAACTATGACATGGAAATGGACGAAAATGAATCAAAGTTGGCTAGTCTGGAGGCGTGTAGTGGCATTTTGTTAGAAGAATATGAAGAACAGTCAGATCACGTCATAAGCCCTAGTATGAAACGTTCGCAAGAAATGACATTCCAACCGTATCAGGCGACAGATGGAGTAGATGTCAACGTAGAGCAAAAAATTCCCGAGAAGAAGAACAGCGTAGAAGATGATATTAAGTATGGAAGTTTGACCAGCATGGATGAAAGTAGATTTGCCCATAGTTTAGAAGATGGCAGTGTTTTGTCGGTGAGTTTGTCGAGTGCGTCAAATGTTGAGACCATCGTGGAACAATTTAAAGATGAAATGGCCAGTTCATTTGGCAGTTCTCTAATTGGAAGTTATGAAATGCAATCTTTGCTTCGAGATGATGTGACGGCAACGTCTTTCGATGAACCCAGTCTGTCCGATCGAATTGACAATATGGTAATGACTACGTCTATTGTTCAAGAACGAGATGAAGATGAGTCAGTTAACAGACAAGTAACAACAACTTTGGTATCGTCCATAACATCAGAAACTTGTGAACAACCGCAAACGTCAAAGCGAGCAAAAGGTCACAAACGAACTGATAGCACATCGTTTCTAAAGAGTTTGGAAAATACAAAACCACCAGTGGATCTTTTACTCGACGAAGAAATGATAATTCATGACGATGTTGAAGTGCCACAACCAGCATCGCTGCACGCTGACGATGATGACGAAAAACGAGGAAGTGGTTCTGATTCTGACTATGATCGCTATGAAACCGAATATTCTCGATCATTTAAACAACCGACAAAACAATCGAAGAAACGATGTATCGATAAGGTTGAGAAGGTAGAACTAGAGAAAATCGAGAGGAAAATTTCAGTTCCATCTATTGAGACAATAGTTGAAGATGAATTGGCTGAGGTTGAAGAGTTTGGCACTATGGAACGTGCGGTTTCACAAAATATGCTTGATTACTCAAACATTCCAGACATTATGATAACCGATGATCCAACAAAGTATGTTGAAGATGATGATGTGGTCGGTGAAGAGATGGACATTCCCGAACAAACAGAATCACATTCAAAACCAGCGACCACATCAACTCGGGAAACATCATCACCAGTTCAATATGCTAAAGAATCTGAGATTAAAATGACCGAAGAAGAGTATCAAGAATTAATTGACAAACAATATAAGGTAAAAATGGCCGATATGACGACAAAATTCGATGATTATCATGAGGAGGATAAGGGAGCCGATTCACCGACAAGCGATTCATTTGAAATGCTCGAACAACCGGATATCGCTGACGAATTCGTCATAATCGAAGAAGTGGCAAAGGAAGCCGATGAATTTGATACGGAAGGAAAAAGTGTAAGCATTAAAAGTATGAAGTATGTTAAGAAGCATGACGAAGAAGTCGAAACGCTGCTAGTAAAATCAGCACCGGCCGCTACCAATGAGGGTTCTATACTGTATCAGGGTCACGATCTTGGTTTTGAGTTTGAAGAAAGTCCACCGACAGGCGTTGAATCGACCGCTTCGACTTCGTACGATCCAAATGGTCTGGACTCCAGTAGAAAATGGGTCCAAATGCAATTGGCTGAACAGGCACAAAATCTCCGCTATCCTTACGAAATGGAGCGCGGCGTTCTGGAGGACATTAAAGAGGAAGACACAGATATGGAATTTGGTAGCAGTCGCATCAGCAGCTTCAAGGATTCCTTTTCCAGTACGCCTGAATATGATGTGTTGGCTGGTCGGAAATATTTTGCAAAAGAACATGACGACATGTCGGTGAACAGTCTGCAAGAGTTCGAAAGTCTAGAGCAAGCTATTTCTCTGGAAAATCGTAAATTTTTGCAAGGATCACAAGATTCGTTGAGTAATGGTAGTTTCCCGAAAAGGTACGCGGCCAGTAAGAACGGTGGTCAAGGAGACGATGTGTCTTTGGCAAGTTTAAAAGAATTTGAAGGACTTGAGAATGCCTGCATCGAAGCACATTTGATTGAGATAAAGGCTAAAGAAGAAGCCGCCCTGTTGTTATCTCGTTCGGATGAATCAAATAAATCGGATAAAATTAAAAAGTCCTCACCGCCACAAATTAGCACAACAGTCACCACTACTACAATTGTAACCCAATCGACACCAATTACCAAGGTGATCGAAGAGCGTGTCACTACTGGATTTCAATCGCAAAAACAAACCGACTTTACTATAAAGTCTAGGCAGGACGAATCAGAAGATCAAATGGATAATTCATCGGATAGCCTAGAGATAAAAGCGAAACCTTCTCAAAGTAAGGATACATCACATTATGGTAGTAGCGATAGCTTAGAACAGAACAGAAGTAACGATGTTATGACTAGCAGCGTCGATTCCATAGAAGTGTCAAAAGATGGTGTAGCGACTGGTAAATCATCACGTTCAGAAGTCGATTCGTTGGAACAACTGTTGCAAGCCGCTCGATCCGATTCACAGCGTCGCGATAGTTTGGATTCCATTGAAATGCAGCTAGCTTTAATGGCTGCCGGCGGTGATCGTGATTCGTTCGACGGTAGTTCTAGAAATGAAACGATTGTAACGATGAGTGGCAATAAAATTATTACTACAAAAACCACAACAACTACCTCAACATCACAAGGTGCCTACGGTGATGGAATGGCTAAAGACATTTCAAGCGATTCACTAAACATTAACCAATCAGAACCCGAACTACTGCTCACTAGTACTGAAAGTCTAGATCAAAGCAGTTCTGTGGCGACAAATGCAACCTATCAAAATCAAACGACAGACTCACAAATGTCCGGCAGCATGACAAGTTGTGGATCGAATACGCTAATTGATACGTTAGATAGTCAGTATGCAAGTGACTTGTACCAAACGGGAGCCGGCACGTCATCGTCGACAACCCATTACGGCTTCGAGACTATTGAGACACCGGCTGGTACAACGATTACAACTAAAACAACCGTTACTCACGTAACTCGTCAAATAACCGGAGATAAAAAGGAAGAACAGTAGAGATTTCCCTAAAAGTAAATAGCTGTAAGGTAGAGTATTTTTGCTAATAAATTTATTTTGTGAACTAACCCACCTCACTCACTTAGAGCAGAGCAAATTGTAATTTTGTGATTAGGGTTGGATTTTGTTGTAAGCATTTTATTTTTTTATCGCTGTCCATTTTTTTTATAACATTCTCATATTTTCTAGCTAAATCATATATCGTCGTGTCCAATGCCAAATTTGATAACTGAAATCATGCTTTTGAGTTACATTAGGAAATTTTCCATATGATATTTTACGCAACATGCTTTGGCCCAAGTGCGTGACACTGAAAGTCGTGGCATCGAAAATTCTGGCACCGAATATTTTATTTAAAAAAGGACACAACACACACTCTCTTTCAGTACCATGCAATTTCGTTGCCATGCACTTTTACTGCCACACACTTTTAGTGCCATGCACTTATGGTGCCATGCACTTTTGGTGTCATGCACTTTTGGTGCCATGCACTTGCGGTGCCACTAACTTTCGGTCCCTTGAACTTTCGGTGCCGTGCACTTTTATGATGCTTCGAACTTTCACGTACTTTTTTGGTGTCATACACTTTTGGTGCGACGCACTTTTGGTGTCATGCACTTTTGGTGCATTGTACTTTCATTGCCTGGCACTTTCTAGTGCCTTGCACTTTCAATGCCATGCATTTTTATGATGCATTGGACTTTCAGTGCCACGTACTTTTATAGTGCCACGCACTGTCGATGTCGTGCACTTTTGGTACCATGCACTTTTGGTGCCAAAAATTTCGGTGCCTTGCACTTTCATTGCCTTGCACTTTTGGTGCTATGCAATTTTATGATGCCCTGCACTTTAAGTGCCAAGTTTTTTAATGATACCACGCACTTTCGGTACCATGCACTTTTAGTGCCATGCACTTTTGGTGCCATGAATTTTTGGTGCCAGGCACTTTCGATGCTTCTCCCTTTCAATTCTACACACTTTCAATGTCATGCACTTTTGACACCAATTGGAATGCGAATACGAAATGTGTAGTAACATACTGTAAACTCGACAGCGATGAAAAATGAAAAAGTTACAGCATCTAATTTTTGATTATTTTAACAGTGAACAAAGAAAACTTCACAACTATCCTGAAAAATGAACAAAACAGAGTTTGAGTGTGATAAGTCTTTTTTGTTCATTTTTTTGGAAATCTGTTTAAACTTATAATAAAATGCATAACGTCGCCATTTTTCATCGCAGATTTAAGAAACTTTAACAGCATGGTGTAAATTTTTTGCTAATTCTTGTGATAATAAAACTCAAGAGAATGATAACTCAAGTTATTGTACTGGATATTGGAACTAAATACCTTTTGATTTAGCAGGCTCTCGACTAAATTTTTAAATGTTTTATTTTAATAATAAAAATTATACAGGGTGCTACGGCTACACGACTAAAAAAAATGTAAGGAGAATAATAGGACCTAAGGCCCGCACAACAAGGTTTATCGGAAATCCAGAGAATGAAAAATCGATATCTCTATTTCATCTAGGAGAACTATCTATATGATAACTTTAAATATTTATCTGGTAGATATTTGTATAAGTAAATGTACATTGAATTATATGTCAATGGAAATTTTCTTATATCGTACCGATATCATATGTTTATCTTAAAAATATACAAATATTCTTTATCTACACGATATAAATATTATGAGACAAATATATCTAGAAGATATTAGATTTAAATGACAAGATATCTTATCGATATCGCTACCATCACGACACGTATTACTCAACCCTATATATATATATATATGTTCAAAAAAATTGTCATTTCGATTTAAATTCGTTAAAGCAATATGTTGATAATATTGTGGCTTGATTTATTGGTTTACATATTTTTCAAAATTGTCTTTGAAGATTCTCAGTCATACTAATGATGGAACGTAGGTTCCGAATCGAGTTTTAGGTGCTAAGTTTACTCGATGACTTATTTGTGTAAAAACACATTTTTAAGGCTGTGCGAAGAAAGGTACGCTTTGCTCTGGGCGACCTATTAATTGGTTTGAGAAAAGCTTTACTTTAAGTTAGACCGATTAGAATGTTTTGAAATATTTACATATAATAAATTTTTTTTATATGAACTCAAAGTCCTCTGAGACACTCCACCTTTGATATAGTCAAAGATATAGTCGTCAATGAAAACCATGGTATCAGATCGCTTTGGAGTAAAGGACACGATGTTGATGAATATCCTCTCGATATCTTGCAGTTATCTATAAGTTTAAAAATTTCGCATATTATCGTTATATTATTGATATCATGAAGATATAAAACAACTTATTTAGTTATATCTTTACTTTATCATATATGTAATTGCTAGATTTCTATAAAATAAAGATATCCACTAGATATCTTATAAATATCATGTGTTTTTTGAATCAATCCAGTAACAAAATTTTATCATATATACGCCTAATTGATAATATTACAGATACCTTTTAATGTAGCTCGATATCTATTAGATATAACACAGATAAAAAATGTTGTGCGGATAAATATAGAACAATTTTTTTATTCCCCTATAACCCCTTAAATGTTTGCGCGTATCTTTGTATTATGTTTCATTAATAAAATAAAATATTTAAAATATTAGGTTCCAAGGGCCTGCTGAATCAAAAACCTAATATCATTTTTTGAGTAAATTTTTTTATAATGCGAGAACATTCCACACCAGCCTTGCAAAAATGTTCATAATATAAATAATTAAAAAAAAAATTGAGAGCTCAAAATTATATTTAATTTAAAGGAAGAATAACTAACAAAAAATGGCTTCATAAATGTGTACCTAAACCTGTAGGTTAAGACAAATATGTCTAATTTAGAGCATACTTAAAAAATGCGTGTTTTTTGTGGCAATTAATTTATTTTATTTCATATTTTGGTATACAACAAATTACATTCAAAATTTGCATTCTTATATTACAAATTATATACGTCAAAAGCATGGCCTTTCGAAATTGCATGTTGAAAATATTTAAATTAAATTAAAATTATATTTTCGATCACTCCTAATATGCAGTAGATAAGGTATTTTAGTACAACACTTTTCACAAAATCTATAATTATATTGCAACTTGTTAGTGTGTGTGTGTTAGTATAAATTAGAATCTTAATTTTGTAATTAAAATTATTTTAAATTTTAGAAAATATTTTTAATTAAATTTTTTTTTTGTCTATCTATAGGCGATGTGCCGGAAGAAAAGAAGCCAAGTGATCAGTAAAAATATGAAAAATTAAAAGGTAATTAGATTAATTTTTTTTAGGAAATATTTTTTAATTTAATTTTAAATAAAAAAAAATATTTAAAAACATTTTTTTAATATTTTTAAAAATTTGTATTTTTTTAAATGTAATTTAAAACTAATTAATAAAACATTTTTTTCTCTTTCAGTTAATTGCTAATCATCACCACACTCTCTTCTCTATACAATTTATTATTATGATAAAAGATTTACAACTACAAAACACATTTTGCACGTCTCTTCTCAATAAAATTAATTGACAATTCTGACATTTTTACTCACTATTATAATATTGTTAAAAAATATTTGCTAAAAAGCAAAAATTGTCAATGTAACTTTGTTAAAAAAAAAAAATTATTATAAAAGCTTAGCTATAATATTAATAAATTATAAAATGAAAATGACCAGAGCAAAAGAATTGTTGAAAGTACGAGTAAAAAATAAAATTCAAAAAAAGATAAGCTAGACTTTTACTCGCAGCCATTTTGAAATGAAAAAAAAAATTATTATTAAACAAAAAAAAACTGCTTTTTACAAAATAAATATTAAACACTTTTTAAAAAAATATATTAAAAATAAATGTGGTATTTTAAAAACACACACTCATTGATAAATATGTGTAACTCTGCAATTTTTTTCCAAACAGGAAATTTTACATTTTATTTTTTAATATTTAAAAAAAAAATATTAAATAATTTTTTGTTATTTTAAAATTGAATTCTAACATAACTCAAGTATTTTGTGA
>JANSTW010061455.1:0-11212 GCA_027564275.1 Diadocidia ferruginosa
ACTACATCGAGGCATAAACAGACGCATTTTAGTATGTTTGTTGTTGTTTTTAAGTTCAAAGCCATCTATTATACGACGACAACAACATCAAGTGATAGTACTATATATGAATTTCTATATACAAAGATAATACTAAAGTAGCAGTTAGACGTTGACTTTTCAACGCATCAAGAAAAGAAAAAAAGAAAGAGATAGAGAATATAAGACAATAAAAATGTGTACACTCGAAAAAAAAGTCGTCGTTCAGAAAAAAAGTCTTCGCACTTAGACTTTTTGCTATAAAGCTATCTCTTTCTTTTTTTTCCTGATGAATTGTGAAAAACTCAACGTCTAACTCTTACTTAAAAGGAAATGAACCAGAGGCCCGATTGTGAAACTCGATATTATCGGTATCGAGTCGAGTTTAAAATTCCGATACGCTCGAATGTAGCTTTTATCACTTCTCGATCGGATCGAGTGGTTTAATTTATATACATTTTCATTGTTATAAACAATTTAAACATTATCATCTAGAAGTCATAAAAATAAATTTATACATTTTAATTTCAGATAATAATGAAAATATTATTTTTTATAAAAATCTCTCAAATATGCAAATAATTCTTAATAAAAATAATTTATTCATTTGAAATTCTTCTGTCTTGTACAAAAATACCGAGTATAGCTAGTAACTTTTTAATACTTTAGCATGGAGAAGCTACTGTGTACGGGATAAATGATAGAAAAAAAAATTAATAATTGCTGCGCAATGTTTTAAACAATAATATTTAATAAAAAATTATATTTTTCAAATAGATTAGCCAGATAAAATTGATCTAGATAAATAGGCGGCGTCGAGGTACTTGGCAATAATTAAGTAGATACAAAAAAAATAACTAAAACGATATCGTAGAAAAATTACAAAAGAACCGTCCTTTCGTATAAAATACAGGTAAAAAGTTGTGCTTCGTGAATGAAAGTTCAGTGACCCAAAAAACCGTCGTTTCAAATTTTAATACTATATGTAAAATGTAACGCTGCAAAATTGTTTGAAAAAATTTACAACAACAAAATTCGCCGTCTCCCCGCTGGAGTATTTGGCGAAAAAACATATGTTGCAAAGTCATTCGCCGCGTACATGTCAAAAAGAGTTTTTGCGCATGCGTTGTTGTTTAAACTTTTAGTTCAATGTCTGGCCATTTTTTTCTTCTTCAGCGAATTTG
Source organism: Diadocidia ferruginosa (assembly GCA_027564275.1). Lineage (NCBI taxonomy): Eukaryota > Metazoa > Arthropoda > Insecta > Diptera > Diadocidiidae > Diadocidia > Diadocidia ferruginosa. Next base: position 1,203 of record JANSTW010061455.1, read on the forward strand.
CAAAAAGGACAAAATTCAAAATTTCTTCGTTTCTTTTGTAATTTTTCTATGATGATATTGTACTTAGTTTTTGACAAGCATTCCCCCGGGCAAATGATTTGCCTTGTTTTCTCTGTTTGATTATATTAATATTCTTCCGTATTTTATAAACAAATGTAATATTTATCATATATTTGGTTTTTTGTATCTTCAAATTTTACAGTTCAACATTTACATGGTTGTGTATATTTAGGTTTTTAATATTATCGCGCGTCCCTATTTTATAGAAGTCGAATGCAATAATAAGAAGACTGTTATGCTGCCTGCAGTACAACACAACTTTATAAGTTGTTGTTGCTGTTTTTTTTACCCTAAAGACTTAAGAGGTGATTGATTTTTGCTATTGGATATCAGCTGCAAACCGTGCATCGATTCGAGCATAGAATAACAAATAAGGTGTTATCATAATCTTTTTATTATTCGGCGACAATAGTTCTTCAAATTCACGTTGGGTCATTGTTTTAATTTTATCATCATCGCACATATGCCATATCGGTTCAACCGGTTTTTGATGTGGTTGTTTATTTGGTAAGCATATTGCTGTGGTCGCCGTCGTCGTCGTCATCGGCGCGGAAACCGAATCTGTATTGTTTGACAAGTAATCACTATTATTACAATTATTGCTATTCGAATGTCCATTTGTTTGACTATTATTTAGATTGGTCGGTAGATTGTTTGCAGTGGCCGTTTTCGCTTTCATATAAATGCCACAACAATTTAAACTTTGACATGATACCATGCTATGATTTAGCGATAGTTTATCCATGCCATTGAGTAGGCCTTTTGCGTTCAACCCGCCGCCGTTTATATTTTTCATATTTTTTGTGACGTCACCACTGCTCGAAGCTTTGTTTCGTGTAAATATAAATTTTTTCATTAAACTGGGATTTTTTTCGCTCGTATTTGTCGTAGTCGACGTTGATGTCAGATTTATTGCACTCGAATTGTTACTCTGTTGTGGATGTTTTCGTTTGTCTTTGGGACAATCAAAGTACTCACTATAATTGTCCAACGAACGTGTATAGGCAATATAATGACCGACCGACAGGGTAGCACCCACATGTGTTATAACACTGTACAATTTATAGTAATGTAGTTTTTCATTTGGTGGCTGTTCGCAACATTGTGAACAAAAACATTGCATGGTGAATGGTGTCGGAATGTAGCTGTTTATCTTCTCCATGCCACCGGAAAAACGTTTCAATTGGATTATTAGGAGGCGCGGCAATTTCTGATAGGAAATCGTTCGAATCGCTTCAGTTAGACCGGTACAATTCTCACAACGATATTTATTTTCACCCCGAAATTGTTCACTGGTTATGCACATATTCTGAAAAAAAGTTACAATTTTTTTTTATTAAAGTCGATTTTCAAACAATGTAATCAGAAATCCTTTTCGGAAATCAGAAATCCTTTTCCGACGAAATCATGGTAATAATTTTCGCAAATTATAAATTTCGGATATCAGAAAACGTTTTCGGAAATCACAAAAAACGTTTTCGGAAATCACGGAAATCAGAAATCCTTTTCAGCCGAAATCATGGTAATAATTTTCGCAAATTAGAAATTTCGGAAATCAGAAAACCTTCGGAAATCACGAAAATCATTTCGGAAATCTCGAAAATCATTTCGGTAATCAGAAATAAATTTCGGTAATCGGAAATTGGGAAATAATTTTCAGTAATCAGAAATAATTTCGGGAATCCTTTTTGGAAATGACGGAAATCCTTTTCAGAAATCATGGAAATAATTTTCGGAAATCAGAAAAAGTTTTCGCAAATCACAGAAATAATTTCGGAAATCTCGAAAATCAATTCGGGTAATCAGAAATAATTCTCGAAATGATTTTCAGTAATCAGAAATAATTTCGGGAATTATGAAAATCACGGTAATCCTTTTTGGAAATCATTTCGGAAATCAGAAATCCTTTTCTGCCAGAAAATCATTTCGGTAATCGAAAATAATTTTCAGTAATCAGAAATAATTTCGGGAATTATGAAAATTACGGAAATTCTTCTTGGAAATCACGACACTAATTTCGGGAATCTGAAAATCCTTATTCCGCCGAAATCATGGAAATAATTTTCGCAAATTAGAAATCATTGCGGTAATCAGAAATAATTTTCGGTAATCGGAAATAATTTTCAGTAATCAGAAATAATTTCAGGAATCATGAAAATCACGGATATCCTTTTTGGCAATCATTTCGGAAATCAGAAATTCTTTTCCGCAGAAATCGTGGAAAAAATGTTCGCAAATTCGAAATTTCGGATATCAGAAAAAGTTTTTGCAAATCACAGAAAAAAAATCGGAAATCAGAAATCCTTTTTCGCCGAAATCATAGAAATAATTTTCGCAAATTAGAAATTTCGGATATCAGAAAACGTTTTCGCAAATCACAGAAAAAATTTCGGAAATCACGGAAATCTTTCTCGGAAATTAGAATTCCTTTTCCGACGAAATCATGGAAATAATTTTCGAAAATTAGAAATTTCGGAAATCAGAAAACGTTTTCGCAAATCACAGAAAAAATTTCGGAAATCTCGAAAATCATTTCGGATAATCAGAAATAATTTTTGGTAATCGAAAATAATTTTCAGTATTCAAAAATAATTTCGGGAATCATGAAAATCACGGAAATCCTTTTTGTATAAATCACAAAAATCATTTTGGAAATCACAGAAATCAAATCAGAATTCGAAAATCGGAAATTATGGGACAACATTTTTGCTAGTGGGTAAAGTTTCGCTATTTTGGATGGGGAAGGATTACTGGGACGAGGCTTTTCTACATTTTTACTTCATATTCTACCGATTAAGATTTTCTGAAAAAGGATAATTTCGAGATTTACCTGAATAAATAGGTCAGGATTATCGATAGTATCCATATTTTCATAGCCAGTTATCGGTACGGAAAGGTCGATCATAGTTTCCTTTTGTTCAGTTATTGTTTCACAGCTTAGACATTTTGTTGACGAGACGGTTACACCTTCGAAATCTTCGGTAAAAAAGTCCAACCCTAATTTTTTAATCTTTTCCGTAATTTTATCGCAAATTTTTTCCTGCGATTGTTGTTGCTGCTGACGATGCAGCTTATCATTGTCGTCATTTATTGTAATTAGATGATTTGTTGTTGTTGTTGTGGCGGTTAAATTGTTTTTCACGTCTATTGAATCGGACGAATCCTTTGATTTTGATTTTTCATCTTTATTACGTTTGCGGAAAAAATATCGAACATTTGTTTGTGTGGATTGTGTGGGTGGACATTCGATAATTTTCTCAGGCAAACTTACAAATCTAAAAAGAAGAGAACAAATTTAAAATTGTCTGTTATTTAAATTAAAGTCTACCCTCTCGTACCCATTCACTATTATGTCCGGACATTCAGTGATAACTTTAGTCAAAGATTGACAAGTCTCTCGAATACTATCCAGAATGCACATTAAGAACTCATGGGCATCTTGCTGTTGATTACCCTCAAAAATAGAACTAACGTCCTGCACAGCACTCAGAAAAGAATCAGCATGATACGCGTCACTTGATTCGGCCACCTCATTACGATTCAAACTAGTGTAAAGTTCATGCAATTTCTCGGTGGCTGTTTGACGATTTGTCTTTGGAAAATCATACGCTGTTGGCGCAACGGTAAAATTGCCCATCGATGCTAGATCTTTTGTGCTAAAGCTTCGAGTACTTTGACCGGATAAACCGCCAATATTACGCCCCAGCGACGAACTTTTTAACTTATTTTGACCTAATTTTTGATTAATTTGTGACAAATCTTCGACCAAATGATGTAAATTGTGCAGAAATGATGGCGCAAATCGTAACGTATACACCACCGAGTTCAAATAGCAAGTGTTGCCGATATTGCACAGGGTGGCCATTGAAAATTTCTGCATATGACTTGGATCGTTTGCATTTCTATTGTATTGGTATTGTTGTGAGCTCATGTCATCGACAAAATTGATTTTTGAAGACGCTGTTGTTGCTAATTGCGGCTGCCTATGGTCATACATTTTCTTTTTATTCAAAAATGACTTAAATGGTCTAGATTTTTCGACTAGCGAACTATTTATTCGTTTTCTTGCAGTAGTAACTGGCGGAGCTGGAGAATCATCAATTGTAATGATATTATTTGGCAATAATTTGAAGGGTGCTCTGATAATTTTTGCGGTGTTCTCTTTAGGCTCTGAGTTTAATATTTGATTTTTTGTCTTAGCTTCGCCATCTTTAGAACTTTTAATCTGATCTAAAAGATCTTTTGATGCTTTTTTAAATCCTTTTTTGTTTGATATATCTCGTTTCTTTGTTTTACCAATTGCACGAGACAATGCCGATACTCCGACATTTCTAGTAGGTCGAGTTTTAATGTTATTTTTAACTATATAATCGTCTAAAAATTTTTCATAGTCCTCGGTTGACAAATGAGTATAATTTGTGTTGGGTATGTTCAGTTTTCTAACACGCAGCATCTTTTGGAAACCTAAAACAGAAAGAAAATCAATTAAACAATTATAATCAAGATTGTTTTCATTTCTAAATCATTGTTTTAGTGGTCGTTTTTGTGTGATTCGAAAACCTCTTCTTGATGCGTTCAGCCTTTCTCAACGATTGAGACGAAAAAGCCTTGATGGCATAATCTACTGACCTTGAAATAATTTTCCCATAATAATTAAACATCGCGCGTATTATGTCAATGAACTAGAAATTACTCTGATTTGTCTGTACAAAACTGCAGCACAAATCGATTTCAAATTCCGAAATAGAAGAAATACACAATTAACTGTAAAAACAACTTGTTGGCTGTGTCCTGCCTGGTCTTTACTGTTGCGGTTTTTACAAGGTAGGTATTTTGCTTAAATTGATCATTAATAAAAAAAAATGTTGGTACAAAATCATGATGATGATGGCAGCAGACCAATCGATACCCTCGGTTCTGTGGGCCACATATTAGGAATATAGTCGAAGAAATTCGCGGAAATGTTTTAGCAACTTAATTGATTTAATTTGGCACAATTATTAGACATTAATCAATAACTATTTTCTCTAATCAATCACTTACATTTCTAATAACCACTTGCCACTTCATCCATAAGATCCCGAGAATTTTTTTTTATTTTTCTACAGCAAGAAAATTGAAAAGGTAGTCGACGACCTATAATCTAGCGACGACAGGAATGTCTATTCGCGATTTTTGTTTTGTCAAATTTCAATAATTTGGCGTAAGATAATTTTATCGAAAATATGTTGAAAAATTTGTAGAACTTATGATTGATGTGTTCACATTTCAATTAATCACAAAATCCCGATAGAAATATTAAAAAAAAATGTTTTTTGATAAATTGTTCACGCACCGGCACTGACAAAATGGTTCGCGCTCGGCTACCATTTTCTACGATGGACGTCGATGATGATTTTTAGTGTTGCCACATGTAACATAAATAATTGAGCAACTTTTACACTGTAAAAATTAGTCTTCATATAATAAATAACGTATATTTTCTGAATAGGGTTTGTAAACCCATAATATTTTTCTGATGCATATTGTTGTACATCCATCACTCAACACGAAATATAAATATTTTTAAAATTTTAAATGAAGTAGTAGAAGTAAATTTCAAAATTTAAATTTATATATAGACCGATTTTTTGACGTTTCAAGTTATCAAGTATCCCATAGATGGATTTTAGTTCTATAATTCACTGCATGCGTATCTAAGAAAAATATTTATTTTGTATGGAGAAATTGTGAACTAGCGAGCCTAGATGTATTAGTATAGAAATGTGTTTGCGAGTGGACAACTGTGTCGATACTTTAGGTACCAGCCAATCAGCGCTTGTTATTGGTACCATTTCATATAGAAATTGTTGTTGTAAACTCGAGTTGGCCACTCGCATTACACAACCATAAAGACGCGAGAGTCTTGCGAACAATTTATTGTATTTATAAGGCTCTCTTACACACACAGGTGGCGATTAACGGTGAGTATACCACAACTTCTAATGCAAATAATAATGTAAAAAAAGAAAAAATCATATTTTTTTCGAGTCAGGCTCATAGAAAAAGTGTTATAATTAATTTATAAAATCAAATTTGAGAAACAACTAAAAAAAATTTCATGAAAATATTTTGCTGGAATATGTACTATATCAACAACAAAATTCAAAAAAACAGCTCTTCCAGCCTCTTCCTTTCCATTTATAAATACTAATTAAACAAATTAGGTCATTTCATGTCTTGATGATGAGGGCTGAAACGTGAAGATAATTTTAATTTTACTGGCATATGCCCTTAATGCCAAATAATATGTAAATAACTTTCAATTTATGTAAAACTATTTTAATAATTTTTATGATGATTTGTTTTATCCAAAATAACAAAAACATTTTTAGAATTTAAAATTTAATTTAGACGATTTCCATACAAAAATTTCATCGTTGCCTTGTTTTGATTTTGTTTTTGTGATTCTATGTAAATATTTTTGTGCGTAAGGGATATTTGAAACGTCAAAAAATCGGTCTATTATTAGTATAGTTTTTTTTTATTTACATCTGTGCTGAGGTATTTAGCGATTCTATAGAATTCACTAGTTCTTTTAAGAAATTTTTTTAAATGCAGCTAAATTAGGAATAGTTCAAACAGATTCTGGTATATTATTATATTTCATCATAAAGTAATGTTTACAATAATACTTTAATTCGCGTTATTTGATCGGAGTAAATTATTATCTCTGGTATTATGCCTATGAAATTGCAGATTGGTTACATATGTTTAAATTATGTCTGATTCAATGAAGATTATTTTGTTATATTTACTTTTTTTTGGACCGGTGGATGTTAACAAATCGGTGTAAATAAAAAATGTATACCAGTTAATAGGTCTGTGCATATTTTGTATGTTGAATATCACCAATGATGACAAATTTTCCTGCAGGGTTGCAGTTGCTCAATTTGAATGTGTCAAAAAAACAAAAAAAAATACAAAGGACAGCTGTTACGTTGTAGTACATGATGTGGTCTTTTTCTCTCTCTTTTCACCGAAAATACGGCAAGAATGGCTGGTGTAAGTTGGCTTTTTTACATTTTAATAATCTTTAATCATCGGCAAAATCTGCCGATAAATTTACTAAATATCTATTCAAATATTTGCTAAACCATCTCAACATTTAATAATAATAGACATTTTTTGCAGACTTTATATACATACCCGGAAAATTTCCGTGCCTATAAGGCTCTGATTGCGGCTCAATATTCTGGTGTACAAGTCAAAGTTGCAAGCGATTTTGAATTTGGTGTAACAAACAAATCGGACGGATTTTTAAAGAAATTTCCAAGTGGCAAGGTAATTAATTTGAAACCCAAAACCAATTTGATTTATTGATCTGCTGCGGGCGGCTGCGGTATCTGAGTTAGGGATCGGCGACAAAATAACTTTTTTTAAGGTTATGTTACTTGCTGACGTCTAAAATTTTATAATTTTTCTTTAATTAATGGATTACTGTTGATTAATTATTCAGTAAATGTTTGCAATCGCCCAAATCAATGGTTACTTTGTTACCGATTGTTAAATAAGAACTTCTTTCATCATCCCCCAGTACAGTGTAGTTCACACACCCCGTGCATTTACCTGGAGGGTATTAGTAATTATATTAATATCCTAGTTAAAATAGATGCAATAAAAATGCTATAAAATAATTGTTGACTAAAACCAAGTACTTATGTTTTTGAGGTTTCAGTCGCTTTTATTTTATCAACATTTTTGAAACGAATTGTGACTTTGAGTATTGCTCGCATTTACCTGGAGGGTATAAGTTCCTATATTTTTATCCTAGTTAAAATAAATGCTAAATTAAATTGATAAATTATAATTAATTGTGGAAAAGATTTTCTATGTTTTCTGTCAACATTAATTTAACTACACATCTAAAGGCTTCACAGACTTACAGCGACTCTAATCTAAAGAGACAACATTTAATTTGAATTTTTCTGTTCGATCAGGTACCGGCATTTGAAACAAATGATGGAAAATTCGTAACTGAAAGCAACGCCATCGCTTTTTATGTCGCAAACGAACAGTTGCGTGGTGGAAAAGGTGCATTGGAACAAGCCCAAGTTTTACAATGGATCAGCTTCGCCGATAGTGAAATCTTGCCATCCTCATGTGCCTGGGTATTTCCATTATTGGGCATTATGCCATTCAATAAAAATACCGTTGAACGTGCCAAGACTGATGTGTCCGTTGCGTTGGGTGTTTTAAATAAACATTTGCTCGCTCAAACATATTTAGTTGGGGAACGTATCACATTGGCCGATATCATTGTCTTTGCCAATTTATTGCATTTGTATCAATACGTCCTGGAGCCAACCGTTCGTGCCGAATTCGGCAATGTTAACCGTTGGTTTACAACCATTCTAAACCAACAACAAGTTAAGGCTGTTGTTAAGGATTTCAATTTGGCCGTCAAGGCCATCGAATTTGATCCAAAAAAATATGCTGAATTCCAAGCAAAGACAAATGCAGGTGGAGGAGCAGCAAAGCAACAAGAAAAACCAAAAGAGAAGAAAGAAAAGAAACCAGCTGCTGCTAAGGCTGAAAAAGAAGCACCCGAAGAATTGGATGCTGCTGAAGAAGCATTGGCCGCTGAACCGAAATCTAAAGATCCATTTGATGCAATGCCAAAGGGTACATGGGTAATTGATGATTTCAAACGTTCCTACTCCAACGAAGACACAGACGTTTCGATTCCATATTTCTGGGAAAAATTCGATGCTGAAAACTATTCCATTTGGTTTGGTGAATACAAGTACAACGAAGAATTGACCAAAGTATTTATGAGTTGTAATTTAATCGGTGGCATGTACCAACGTTTGGATAAAATGCGTAAACAATCGTTTGCCTCAATGTGTTTGTTCGGCGAAGACAACAACTCGACAATTTCGGGTGTTTGGGTGTGGCGTGGACAAGAATTAGTTTTCCCATTGTCGCCCGATTGGCAAATCGACTATGATTGCTATAGCTGGAAAAAATTGGAACCAACTGCTAAGGAAACAAAAGATTTGGTAGCACAATACTTCTCATGGACCGGCACCGATAAGGGTGGCCGTAAATTTAATCAAGGCAAAATTTTCAAATAAACAATTATATTGCTCTGCCAACAGTTTATCAATTTTCTTTTTTTTTATAAAATTAAAAATTGTTTTTCTATCATTTTGTTCTTAAATAAATTTTATTTTGTATTTTTAAATTATTATATTTAAATTTGGTGTTGATCATTATTAATCTGATAAACCCATATTAATGTCTATAGTTGACGAAATTTGATGAACTTTTTTACAGGAAGAAGCAAGAAGATCTATCACTGTCAAATAGAAGGTCTCCCGAAATATGTACGTTAGCAAACAAATTTCCACTGATGAAGGCTCAGGAGCACATAGGGCACAATATCTTTCAAAAACTTGGAAGAATTTGTACAGTTTTTTAATCTAAAACTTGTAAGAGCAGCTGAGTTGATGATTGAATATCGGGGTGCTGTCGGAGTAGAACTTTAACCTCTATACTCTGACAGCCATATGCATTACTAGTTATAGTTGTTAAGAACATTGCAGACAATATTGCTACTCCACTATCCATTATATTTAATATTTCTTTGAAAGAAGGAGTTTTCCCTAATGTATGGAAAGAAGCATTTCTCACCAATTTTTAAGAAGGGTGATAAATCTTCAATAGACAATTATAGAGGAGTAAATATCTTAAGAGGGCCCACTACTAAGGTAAAGGTACGGGGAACTCAAATAACTTCTAAACTATTATGGCGTTTTTTTTATGGGACAAACTGAGCTTACTCGCCCACTGAACTACAAAAAATGTGTATTATTGTTTTTGTCCCGTGTTGGTTTTTTCATGTTTCTTTGGGAAATTTTTTTACTCAGTTATTGCTCACTGAGTAAAAAACTGACACTGTAAATGTC
>JANSTW010061466.1:0-11210 GCA_027564275.1 Diadocidia ferruginosa
ATTACCCTACACAGAGAAACCAAGAGTGTAGAATTTATGAAAAAACTCATAAATTTAACCGTTTGGATAGATGGATGTTTTGGCTCCAATAAGTAATATGGTTAATATAACTATCCGATCGTTAGTTTTAACCATCCTGATAGTTGAGTTAACCATATGACAGTTAATTTAACCCACCCGACGGGTAAATTTTACCCTCGAATAGTTATGATTACCATATTTTAACCTGATTTGAGGGTAATATTTACCATTCGGATGGTAAATTTAACTATCCGAGTGTCAAAAAATAAATTTGGGTAATTCTACCTATCGGCGGGTATTTCTAACACTTAAGATGGTTATTTTGTTAACCCGACGGATGGTTAGTTCTCAGTTTCTCTGTGTATGCTTAATAAAATTAAAATTAAATACTCATGATTCGCTTGCAAAGCTTTGGCAAGCAATCTGAACATATAGTAGAATCGAAAATCTCAGAAAGGTGGTGTTGTATAGAGTTGCTAACTCTGTAAGTCCGCCTGCTGATAAAGTTAATAGATAACAGCAAATAACTTGAATATCGCTGTTTAACATATATTTTTGAGAAAAGATTCACAATATATAAAGTTTATAATAAAAATGACATAAATGTGTAATTTAATAATTATTACCCGGCAGTTATGAAATTAACATGTATAAATACAATATACATTTTAATTAAATACAAAAAATCAAATCATATTTAAATTAATCTTTTGCGATAATGTCGGGAACAATCAGTATATGAATTTTTTTGACTCAATTATCAAAAAGCTTTAGAAACGATTAGTTTAGATTAGTTATTATTACCCTAAAATTAAATTACACTTAATTTAATCCTTTTTGCATTTTGTGTCCACAAATGTTTTAAATGGGATTGGTCGTATCCATATGTGTACCAAAATGATTTTAATTTTGAATTTCCCTAATATTTTATTAGGTATTCCATATAAACCTTTAAGAGGACAAAAAAACATGTTTTTTCAGCATAATTTTAGTATTATTTATTATTTAATTAGTCACAATTCTGCACAGGCAAAACATTTTTGGTTCATATAAGACTTTATCAATAGATTATGAGTAATTCTGTAAGATTGGCCTGTTGGGACGTAGGTCTCGAAACGAGTTTTAAGTGCTGAGATTACTTCGCGGATTTTTTTTTTTTTTTAAACATGTTTTTTAAAGGAAACAAATTTTTGAGACTGGGCGAAGACAGGTACGCTTTTCCCTGGTCGACCCATTAATTTATTTTAAAATAGCTTTGCTTTGAATTAGGCCGATTAGCCTGTTTTAAAATATTTACATACATATGTTATGTTAAATATTTAAAGGCGCAAAGATACTTAAAAATACTAAAAATCACCTGTTTCATCCCCTTCATAATATATCAACCCCTAAACATTTTTTACAAATGCAGCATGTTTGAAGCCAAAAACGAGAAGGTGAAGGGACGAGATAGAATTTTTTTATTGGGAGGAAATTTAAACACATTAGGTCAGCTTTAAGAAAAAAACGAAAATCTCAATATGTTCTGTTCCGTTCAAAAGTTACAATGCCTTACAAACTACCCCTAAAAATAATTACCCACTATTACTAGGGAAAGACCACTATGTTCCAAAAATGACCCAACCCCCATTTTCTTTCTATAAATTATGAACACCCACAAAAATAAATTATATGTTAACATTTGGCGGACACACTTATTTTTTGAATGGGGAGGGGCTTTAAGTTTCATGGATTTCTTTTCGAAAAAAAGAGGGGATTCGAAGTGCTTGGTATCATATAATAGGTATTTTTAATATCTACTTGTTCAAAAAAATTTAAAGCGATACGACGCCTCTAGGTAAAGGAGTGGGGCAAAAATGCTTTTGTAAAATAAATAAATATATTAGAAGGGGGGAAGGAGGAATAGAAAGTGTTTAGTATCAAATGAAATGTATTCTAAATACTTACAAGATAGAAATTTAAAACAATTGTTTAGATGTTATTTCTCTTCTCTCAGAGGTTAATAATTCGTCATGTGTTATTACTAGGGCTGTTCGATACATCGATATATCGATATATATCTATGTTTTCTGATTTTCGATATATCGATAATTTTAATTTCGATATTTTGTATAAGGGATATCGATATTTTCATTCGATATTATCTTTTTTAAATCATAATTTTAATAGTTAAATAATCATTATTATCCTGCCCTTTACTCCAAAGTTAGGGAGCATAGGGTCCAATTTTACTCTTTTTTTTATCTGATACCATGATTTTCAACTCAACCATATCAAAGGGGGAATGTTGTCAGCAAATCGCACTAGCCATATTTTGGTAATCAATGGGGTGATTTAACCACTGCGATCGCTTTTTAATAACACCTGCGAATGAACCCACAACCTTTTTTAGTTTTGCTTTTCGATATTCGATATATCGAAGAATATCGATATTTTTTTAGACAAAAAAATTTAGGACAATTTCTTGGCTGTTATTTCATGTCTTCATATTCTCCAATATTTTATGGTTTTCATTTTTTTTTTAGGAAATTGTGTATGAATTATATAATATATAATAATAAATATAGTAGCCATAGCCGACCATCATCAATATGAATTTTCTTTTTCGTTATTTTCCCACAAGAAAAAAGTAAAATCTCCTGGCTTTTGTTGCGATATACATATAACTATATAGATATGGAGGTCGTTGAGGTAAATTTTCTATATTATATAAGTGGAAAAGAACAAAAAAAAAGGCTCTTACATGTAATGAAGTTGATGTTTATTGTTGTTGGTTTTTTTCTTCTTATTTAGATTACAACAATTCAACCAATTCAACTTTATTTGTGTTAAGCATTTGTGAAGTATTTGTATTTTCCTTCTAGATATAAAATATATTATATGGTGGTTGTTTTTTTCGTTAATGGCGAAATTTCGATTTATTGTGTAGGAAAAAAAACTTTTCATCGGTTTGCAAAGAATGAGATCTATATACTTATATATAGTGTATATAGATCTAATTTTAGTAGAATCATGTAAAAATTTAAAATTCAATCAACGTTTTATATTTCAAACTTGCAATTTAGGTAAAACTACAATAACGCGCATATCGAATAAGAAAACCGAAAAATTTATAGAATTTATAGTCAACATATATAATATTATTGTATATACATATGAAGATGAAATATATTTTAAGGACTATATATTATATGCTATAAGTTATAGTGTTATATTTTATATATATAAATCTACACGAAATATATAGATTTGTGGTGAAAAGAAGGTGCGGGCGGCAATGGTTATAACTTCAACACTATAAACGATTCAAGTAATAAATCGAAAAGATATTTTATTTTATCGTTTTTCCGCAAAGTAATTCTTCTCTTTATACGTCATGTGCATATGTACATACAAATAAAATATTGATTGCATTCAATTTAATCAAAACGATTCATATACATTGTTAGACAAAACACGTTTAGTGAGATCTATAAAGATGAATTGGCATCCCATAAAAACAATTTTTATTTTCCCTATATATGTAAATCTCACAGCTTCCTTAAACAAATAAAGTACGCAATTATCTCAAGTTATTTGTAGATTGTATTAAAAATTTCATTTGAGTAAAAAAAAAATATTTATTTTTATTTTAACAATATGACAATATAACAAATTTTCAAATATATAAGAAACTAAAAAAGAAAATACAACGCTTTGTGTCTTATGAACTGAATAAGACGAGTGGAAGAAGACAAAATTAATATTATGACAAATAAACTATTGTATTGTAATATTTTGATACAAATTCATGGTATTGTCATTTCCCCAGCATCTTAAAATTGATATAAAATAAAAATTTAAATAAAATAAAAGAAATATTGTATTAAGTATAAATGAGGCAATTAAAAAATATTTTAAAACATATTTATTTAATTTAACTGTGTTATCCGACCGCATAGGTCGCTGATGAAGACTATATAGTTAGAAATAACATGTAGAATATTCAAGGAAGCAATCGAATAGATTTTGTTTTTTAAATTAAAATTAAAATAATTATTTTCTTTCTAAATTTCACAAAAAATGTACTGTTACTCTTCATCATCAATATCACTCGGATCCGCCTGCTTAGACAATGTCGGTGTTTGCATCTGAGAACGTCTGATAAGTTGTTTTAGATCTTGTTTCTTTTCACGCTTGAAAAATCCGACCTATAAAAATAATCATCATTTTATCATTAATTTTTGGACAACTCAAACTTCAAATTTACTTTATAAAGAATTCCTGTTAAAATTAGCAATAACAAAATGCCACCAACAAGTGATAGACAATAGATTAGCCATGGCGTTTTTCGAAGATCTTTGTACATCACGGTGTGGGCAAATGTTTTCGTAATTGTCATGTTAATTCTAGTTGAAAAATTATTAATTAATAACATTAATGCTCATTTTACACCAGACATGCACATTTTTTAGATAAGTCTCCTTATGTTCCTGTCTAATAAAACAGACTTGCCGCACTTGCAATAGATAATTTTTTTAAAAATCAATTTTAATTTAATAAAATAACAATTTAATAATATTTAAAATTTATGCCCCAAAAATTATTTTTTTAGACAAAAACATAAGGAAACATAACATGTAAAAAAACGTGTAGCATAAATTGGTTTTAACAAAAACATTGCACATACAATTCTTCATCTGTTTCGACTGTAGCAAATGTGCTAAGTGCCAAAATATTTCGTTGCTCTGTTAGAATTTGATCAACGGCTTCAGTGTCGATAGTAAAATTGACGGTTAAAATAATTGGCACATTATCGCCAGCGACAAAGTTCGGCACTCTAACTACGCCTTGAATGCATAAGTCCGTTTCGGTAAAATTGAAGAAAATGGTTTTATTGATGGGCAAATTTGAAATTATATCATCTTTTTTATCTAAAGAAATTTATTGAAAATTTAAAATTGCAAGAAAATATTATAATAAAATTACCTGCTACATCATATTGACTAAGTTTTGAATTGTTTAAAGATTTCGTTAGCAACTTCTCAAATGGCAGCGGGTCGGTATAGTTGTGTGACCATTTAATATTATATTCTTCATTATTGTAATGTGCCTGTAAAAATAAATTATAATTTTATGTACTATATATAATACACAAAAAAAATGTTGTTGCCCCCTGGAATCTAGAATTTTTCTTTTATTACTTAATTCATGATAAATTTCGTTTTATGAAACTACCTTTTGATAAAGTGTATTTTTCAAATTTCATTTCTAAAAAACCACCTAAATTATAAATTGTATTAAACGAGATGCCTGCGTTTTGCTTGGTTTAAGTCTGACATGTTTCACATTAAATAAGAACAATGAGTTATTTACAATGCTTTTTGTTCTACAAATTACGATGTATTGTTATTTATGGATAAATAAAGAATTATTATTATTTTTAACTATTTTACTATTTAGAATATTATTGAATATATAAAAAACTATAAATCTATATAAATGCAGACAAAATTATAAAAAGACAAAATTATCGCCATGGCAACACTGACTCCAAGGCAACACTGTTCATAGAAATCTTAGCGTTCGGAAAGATTTTTACCTTCTATCGTTTTTTTTTTTCAAAAATACTTAGGTAGGAGTAATGAGAATATCCCGAAAAAAATAATACGGCCTTCATTTTTATAAAATATTTAAAGTATATATATTTTCAAATTTTAACTCCTCAAAAAAAGAGTGAAAGAGAGCACTACTAATTTTTCCCTGAATACTAACTTAATTGTTATTACTGTTTAATATGATAACTAGGTCTATACGTCATAAAAAAATACCTGAATTGAAACACCTTTAAATGGTACAATTTCGGTTCTTTTTAATGTCGAATTATCACGATAGATTGACGGAATCGATACAAAAATATCAGCTGTTTTATCAAATCTACTTGGTCCATAATTTTTAATTTCATATAAATGAGTTACAATTTCCATTTTTTGAACATTTTCCATTTTTAACTCGTTTGAGTTTCTGCAATAAATCAAATTGTTTATATTTTACAAGCAAAAAAGCACACAACTCACCCTACTATATCGATTGCACTAAACTTAACCAATTTAATTACATCTTCAATTTGATTATCTGAAACATTTTGCTCATCGCCAACAAAATCAAATGCTGAAGCTTTTACGCTCAGTGCAGTTCCCTTCAATTCTTTCACATCAATAACTATGCTAACCAGCTGAGGGTTGTTCTTTGTTAATTGTTGAAGATTACACAATAAATGGTTGGCATCGATTTCTTTACAGTTCTTTGGAATTGTTTGAAATTTCACAAAATTACCGATGGTAAAATTAACTTGAGGATAATAGGCTATTTCACCACTGTTACTAATTGTGTAATTAAATGTCATCTCATTAGTTGTGCCCAGAACAAATGGTCTTAAATATAAATGTTAAATTATTTTTATTCGAAATAAATTATATTCGACTAACTTGTCTTGATACAACGACCGGCTAGTTAGCTTTAGATCAACTTTACATTTTTCATTTGCACAGTTTGTTCTGAAAATTATTGTATTTGTAGCCGATGTTGAATCAGATGGATTTACAGCAACACAATTCTCACAAAATTCTATTAAAATTAAAAATGAATTTCTGAACTATATTTTGATCTTAGAACTAATTTACACTTCATGTTTTTCACATATGCTTCCGTATGTTTTGTTTAAAAAACAATTTTTTTCTAGTGTAATTTTTAAACAATTATTGCAAGAGAACAAGGAAAAATGCTATTCTATAATTTTAACAGATTATTACTATCATACCACAAATCCCAAAAAAACATTGTTTTCCATAAAATTGTTTTTTGAATGAGTTCATACGCACGAAATAAAAAAAACATAATAAATAAAACATCACTTCCAAAAGTGTGCGAAAACACGTAATTTTCATCAATGATTATATTAATTAATCAATCATAGTTCACGGATGTGTAAAAGCGCATGGTTTACAACACAAAATGTGCTGATGATAATTGAATAATTTGAAATGATATATGACTGTTTAAAAAGCCATATTTTCGGGATATAATTTCATATACAACAACAACATCCAATATATGCGTTCAATAAAAAAATTGTTTCTGCGGCTTATAGATAATATAGTTTCACAGAGGTGGTTAAAGCTTCTATAAAAATCTAATTATTTAATTTAATTATTATTAAATATTTTTTTAATTCATTTTTTAAAATAGTTTTCTGTTGAAAGTCTCTTTTTGAGACAGGAACATACGGAGAAATATGTAAAAATTTCTAGTGTAAATTGGACAATAATTTTGAAAAAAAAATACTTTCGCTGTAAGGCACTGTGTCCAACACGTTAAAATTCATTTCAATGTCTATGGGATTGTAGACGTAAAAAGATTTAAATGTTATTTTCATTGGATGATTCAGGCACCGCTTCTTTCCAACCGATTCATTAAATGAAATTCGGTAAGTGTCGTCGACAAATTTTGCTCGTCCCATTCGAGCGTCAACTGTGATTACATTATTTATATCTACAAAAAATTAAGAAATAATTTTTATTTTTTTAAATTTATTATATTTAAAAAAAAATTACGAATTTCTTTTTTCAGCGGAAATGAAGAGTTAAGAGACCAGCAAGATGTTATATTTAATGAAGTAGTATTTCTATCAATGTACATTTGAGCTGGGAAAATGTCGACCTTCACTTGCACAATTGGATATGTTTTGTACACATAAACCCTCTCAGAATTTGGTGCACTTATTGCAATATCTGGAAAAAATTATCAAAACTTATTTTACAGGAACTATGGATATATATAAGAATCGAAAATGTGTGTTTTACAGAGAAGCTATACAAAGTATCTATACGATCGCTGATGAGTTTGGTGAGGAAAGGAAACAAGCAAGAGTAAAATAAACAAAATTACCATTATAGTGATTCTTATCAATGTCCATACCCCTTGATATTTCATATCCAAACATGGTAGTTGGATATTTGGTCGAATGCATATTTCCTGTTGGCAATATTTTTTGAACATATTTTTCGTTAATGCCACCTTTTCCACCCAAATATATATACACAGCACCTGTACCGCCGTATTCAAATGGAGCACCAATTGCCAAGTCTAAATTTGTAATGTTAATTTTTATTTTTATTTAATCATATTTAAAAAAAATATTTATTAAATGCTTTAAAATAATATATTTTTGAATTAATTTACCATCAAAACCATCTTGATTAATATCGCCTATATTTGACACAGACATTCCAAACCGTCCTCCTGCCGTCGCGCAATCCGACACAAGCGTCGACTTTAAATCAAAGGCAATTTTTACTGTATTTCTTTGCTGATAAATGTAAACTGCACCGTTTTCATATTGACCATTTTTAGCATAAAATGGAGCAGAAATAGCTACATCCAGATGTTTATCTCCATTAAAGTCGCCAGTTTCCAGTGCATATCCAAAGTATTCACCCAGTTGATCACCGAAAAATGTATAGTACAGGTGTTGATAGCCATCACTCAGTGTATCAAATAGTAAAACCTACACTTAGAAATTTTTTTTTAAATTAAATGATAATGAAAGTTCATAAAATACTTGTCCATATCGTGGAGCGCTAGCTATGTATAGCTCTCGATTTAAATACTTCAAATATATAGACGTTACTGCATAACCAAAATAAGAATAGTTTGACGAAATGTAAAAAGTTGGGTCTGAGTTATTGGAATTTTTTTGAAAAACGAATCCTTTTCCAAGGTTGCCATAATTTGGAGCCCCAATTAGAGCATCATTTTTTTCTTTTAATAAATGAATGCTATTTCCCAGCTCGATATTCCGATAATATTTTCTAAGACTAACTGGTTTTTTTATTATTTTCGCTTCAGCTTAAAGAAAAACTTGATAAATTTTATAACTAAAAAAAATTACCATTTTACTTGGTTTTGAAATATCTGATATGTCAAAGCAAGCGCCCTGCAAAAGCTTCTCATTGTACTGCAATCGTGGTGCACATACCTATATAAGAGACACTTAATTGAAGTTTACCAGCTTTATATCAATTGATTCCTACATTAAATTTCTACTTTTTTCACTTACGATTAGACTGCTATTTTCATTGGATCCACCATCCATTGCTGCACCCAACCATTGTCCATCTTTTAGTTTGTTATTTTTCGTATTTTCAATATTAAATCGCTCACATTGACCGAACTCAATCGAACAATTATATATAGCACCTGTTTCAATAAATTTTTCGTCTAACTTACTTTGGGCACGAGGCGCTCCAATAAATATACTAAATAAAAATAAAAATAAAAACATATTTATTAAAGCTATAGTTTTTGACAAATAACGCAAAAAGTAAGTTTATATTTTTCTGCGATTTTCACAAAAAAAAATCGTATGAAACCACCCCCTTCTTTTTGTCCTTGACACTTCAAATGTAATCTCAGAGTATTTTCATCAAAATTTAATCAAATCCTTTGAAAAGAAGAATTATTCTATCTACTTACCGTATACTTTTTGAAAACTTGAATAATCGGATTTCAATAAAAATGCACTAAGTATACCACTTGTAGTACTGTCAAAAGAGTCTCTCAGCCTTTCTGATGACTGTACGAAGGTCCAAAACAGTAAGCAGTCTTTTTGATAGCACAGCAATGTTCTAAGCAGATAAGTTATGAACGTAGGCCGGCGGTCTACAAGTAGTATACTAAGTTCATTATTATTGAAATAATAGATCCCTTTCCCCAACGACCGCTTGGCTGATTATTTAATTTTTTTTAATCAAATTCGTTCGGGTAAAAAACTTTCTCTAGATATAGTCATATTTTTCGGCCATTTTTATAAAAAATATATATAATTGACCTAGAAACTTCAAATGACTAATTGCTCAAACACACTAAAGTCTAAAATTTGTCCAAATCCGTCAACTGGTGTAAAACTTTCTTGTGTCTATTAGTTTTCTGACAGACGGATGAACACTTTTTCTTTAATTTTTATGACTCAAGGCATTATAAAGCGAAAAAAATATGGGTCCTGGTAATTTGACAATTTTGACCTAAATTAAAGCTTCTATATATACAAACTCCATATATATGGTTTTTGTGTTTTTATGAATAGTAAATTTTACTATGTAAGTAAAAGCAAAAAAATATTTAAAAAAAAACCTTTTCTCCCTTAAATTCATTGTAAATCCAAAATATGAGCTGCGTCCTTCAGCTGTTGTTGTGTCCGAATTCGGTGGGCTTAATGACAAATTCGGTACTGGCGATAATATATTAAATCCGTTCACAAAACAACCACATTTTATAGAAAATATCAAAATAAATTTACTAAGAAGTTTTATCATCATTTTTATAAACTAATAACTTATATATTTTCACAATAATTTAGCCTCATAAATTTTTAAATATTTTATTATTAAAGAATTTTTATATAAATGTTGCTCGGCTGTTCAAAATACACTAAAATTATTTAAAAAAAAATACTTTATTCAATTTCACAAATGATAATTTTTTTCTTTAAATTGATAAATTTGATATATTTAATTTTATTTAAATATATTTTTGATGCGATGACTCTTATTTAGATTATAAATACTTAATATCTTTTACGTAATTTATTTTAAGTAACATAACCACAATACATTACACATTTTGATTGTGTTTTTTTTATTATTTTATATATTTTATATTATTTTAAAATTATAAAAATAATCCAGTAGAT
Source organism: Diadocidia ferruginosa (assembly GCA_027564275.1). Classification (NCBI taxonomy): domain Eukaryota; kingdom Metazoa; phylum Arthropoda; class Insecta; order Diptera; family Diadocidiidae; genus Diadocidia; species Diadocidia ferruginosa. Next base: position 10,751 of record JANSTW010061466.1, read on the forward strand.
GTTTTGTTGCAGTTATGCTCACTTATAGGTCCTTAGCGCAAGTTAGTGATGCGATTCTTAATCCGCCATTTGTTAATAAGTATGAAAATTTAAAACAAGTAATAATTGAGACTTTTGCTGAATTAGAACAAAAGAAAATGAAAAAGCTTTTATCGGAAATGGATTTGGGAGACAGAAAGCTTTCTCAATTATTAAATGAAATGCGAAAATTAGGTGGTGAATATATTAATGAAGGGTTTCTTCAAGCGATCTCGACCTTAAATCAATTTCAATTTTAGCTGACAAAATTGTAGTTGTTGAATTTTTTTTTAGATTTTTGATACAACAATATAATGCTCAAAATTCTATGTTCTACATGTATCATTCATATTTCTCTATATCATAAATATTGGTTCACCGACAATTCCCCGAAAAGTAAATTCCCCGAAACGACAATTCCCCGAAAAGTAAATTCCCCGAA
>JANSTW010061477.1:0-11210 GCA_027564275.1 Diadocidia ferruginosa
ATAATAATAATTGAGATTACTTTATGGATTTTTTGTTTTTAGAAAAAACTAAAGTTAACAAAAATTTTCAAGGCTGGGCAAAGAAAGGTACGCTTTGCCCAAGCCGACCTATTAATTTAGTTGAGAATTTACTTTGAATTAGACCGATTAGCCTGTTTTAAAATATTAACATAAAATATTGTTTGTATTTGATCAGATTTTGATTCGATCAAAACCAATTTAATTTGAGTATTGATCAATTATCTAATTTTTAGCAAGCCTACGATATTAATTTTATTTTATTGATTCTTAAATTTTTAATGTTTGGTAAAGTGAATAAAAAAAAATTGTTTATTTGGTCATATTTTGATTCGATCAGATTTTGATTGGATCAGATTTTGAATTGTGGCGAGGTGATTGAAATTGATCGAAAATTATTATCAAAAAATTATAATAGCTTAAAGCTTTTGTTCTCAGCAAAGATAATTCAAATATAGATATGTCGACACGACTGTATTGCCGTTACGTTTTATTACGTCTCCTCGATCAAATTTAATTTTACATAGCAACCGACATGCACTATAGCGATATGTTTGTCAGTGGAAGCTTTTTTTGTATATCATTTTCTTGTGTCGGCATGTCTTTTCTTTACATGGTTTTTGTTCTCAGATTTTGATCGTTTTTCAAAATTCTACGTCTAATTTGATTCAATCGTTTCGCTCTAGAATTTTATTTTTTCCAATTTTAATTCGATCAAAAAATAATTTCTTGGTCGAATCAATGTTTTATTAGATTTCTGATTCGATTTGATCAAAATCTGATATTTTACGTATTAAACCTGATATAAAGTAAATATTACAAAAATTGCAAGGAACATTCTTATATATGTATCGGATCTACATATATAACAATTGGCACATTTTCTAACGTTTCCTCATCCGCACCGCACCTCTGTGCTTTACTTTTCTTTATTGTTTTATTACTTTTATCAATTCACAATTTTTCTTTCACTGTCAGTGAGTGTCAATATATTATACGCAAGAGTTTGTTTTTAATAAAAAAAAGGTTTTTCTTGTTTATACAAATTTCATTAAAAAAATAACCACAATTAACCTGTAATAAAAGTGTGTAACTGTTTTTTGTTGTTTTTTTTTCATATTTTTATGAAACTTTTACTTTATATTCACAAAAAAAGTTGGTTTATTTTTCACTTTATATCGCGATACATATACACTCTGAGGTATACATTAAAGAACAAATTTATTATTTATACTTATTCTGGATATAAGAAAAGAAAATGCATAATTAATTTATTAATTTTCTTCTGCTCGCGTAAAACTATAAAAAAAAATGTTTTTTTAACAAAATTATGTTTGTACAAATGCATTACCATGGTAAAATAAAGCCACACATTAATAAAAATTTCATTAATAATATGCAAATATTTTCCATTTGACATAAAAATGCAAATATTATAAAGTTTAAATAAAAATCTCTGGCGCAATTATTATAAAGCAGTAAAGTGTATGTTTAATGTACATCGCGATATTTAAAAGCAAATTATGAACCATAAAAAAATTGTTTTATTATTCTTTATTTTTTATGATGCCTTTATGTGTATAATTTAAGGTTTTTTGTGCAATTTTATAGTAGTCACAAGATTTTATATGAAAAATTTCCAACAACAACAAAAAATCGATTTTCTGAAATTATTTGCAATAAAATTCATAAAATTTTCATCGTAGGCAAATATAAGTTAAGCTTTATATTGAGTAAATTACATAAATAGTGTAATGTCATAACACCCAATGACATAACGCCCAAAGCTTTTTTCTATTTTTTTTTGTAATTCTCATACCTGTTATAGCAGCCAAATCAAAACATAAACCCATCGCTTTGTTTATAATTTTTAGAAGAGAATTTTAATCGGTTTTTATCAAAGACACAAACAATAAATAGCTTTCAGCGATTTTAAGCTTGTTAAAGCTTTTGGGCGTTATGTCCTTGGGTGTTATGTCTTGTTCTAAAAGAAATCTGTGGAATTTTTACATTGGAAGAAATTACTACCTAGGTATGTGTCTTACAATGTAAACAAATCATTTCAATATTTTTAACAATAACAATTTTTAACTTTTTTCAACCAAGGCAATATTGAGTTCATTGATGGTTTTTATTTGAGAAGCTTATAGAATGTTCTTAACAAAAAAGTTTGAAACGCGTTCAATTATTTATATCAACGTTAATTTTCTTAAATTCATCCTTAAAGCTTTAAATATATGTTGGTGAAAAATAGCCCTTTAACACTATTATATACCTGTAATTATTAAATAATTAAAATCTTTTCTGTATACCAGACCAGCTTTATATTTACTATACGTGATATATAAAATTATTATTAAATAATTAAATAGCAATTATCGCTATATAGGCTATAGCTATTTATTAGCATGGGAATAATTTAATTATAGTCTCCCATATAAGAAAAGGAAGATTGATGTATATATAATATTAGGCAGTATAGACACTATATTTTGTATATAAGTACTCGACGATCGTTTTGTTATTAAGAAGAAAACATTGAAGGGAAAAGTTTTTTTTTCTCTTTGTAATTAATAATAATATATAAGGCTGTCTGTTATTTTTACTTAAACTTGGAAAAAATTTCAAATTAAATGTGCGATGATCAACTATTAAATTATAAATTATTATTGATACCATAGAATAGGGAACAATACCAGGAATCACATTTTATTATAAAATAAGTCTCTGAAACGACGACGATTTTTTCAGGTTTTTAAAATTTTGTATTAAAATGTAATTTCAATGCTTGAACTAGTGGCTTTAAAACTTCATTCATTGTTTCACTATATAGGTAATAAAAAAAACAAAATGACTGGCCTCCATACTGAAGTCAAGATATAAGTTTTTTTTTACTTTTATTTATATACGGTTAGTATAGAATAAATAAAAGTCTTGTAATCGCAATAAAATTTTAAAAATATTTTTTTTACTTCTCTTTAAATTCTAAACCGAAAAATGCAAAAAAAATACATTTTTTATTCGTCCGTCCTTCCGCACTATAAAGTCACAACAAAAATAATTCTAGATGAGATAGTATCTTGAAATTTTGTGGGGATAATTTTTTGGTGCTGCCATTGTTAAGTAAATATCAAATATTTTACTTCTCAGAGAACTGGTAGATCCCATACAAAAAAAAACGGGTTAAACGGGAAGAAAATAAAAATAAAGAAGAAATAAAGAGAAAAATAGAAGCCGTAATTTAGGACAGTTTTTACCGGTCTTAAAACCAAGAACACCAGCAAATGTTAATAATTGCGGCATTGTAAATGGTTTGGATTCAACACCTTTAGCTTCCGTCCCATGCTCCAGTAAAGATTATCGAATCGTTTAAATAAATCTTATTTGAGTATTGTTTGTGATGATAATACATCTTTGCCAGTTTTTACATCTTCATCGTAGTTGTCATCATTGTCATCGTTACTTACATCAACATCATCGATAATTATAATATCGATAACTAAATTACATTGTCTTTATTTAATTAGTTAATCCATACATGACAGGGAGTTATTTAGTAGTGATTTTAATGTTTACAGATGTGATAGGTCTTCACTCAACAGTGTTTGCAGTAAGGGTGGGGGTGTTCTTCTTGCCGTAAGATCAGGCATTCACACAGTGGCGTCGTCTCAGAAATGGCTTGGGGGGGGAATTTTTTTAGTAGATAAAGGTATACTAGCAAATTTTCGTCCAACCATTTAATATGGGCCAATAGTAACCTTTATTAGCGGCGTATTATGGTCTTCGGATGCCTTAGACAAATCCAAAATGTGTGCTCTGGTGAGGTATATTTATGTATAAATTAAAATTGTCTTTTTATTAAAAAATATTCCACAACACGATATTTTATAGTTTGGGGGCCACCCTTGGGTCAAACCTTTGGGACAATCTAAATGTCCTGCATCCTGTGAATATCTAGCCGGTCGTTGGAACGGATATGTTTTGTTCACTTTTGGGTCAAGACTAGTCACAACTAAATCATGTTAAAAATATCAAAGATAAGTAAAAGCACCGGCTTGTTATTACTCTAAAGCATCGTGGGACAATTTTTTTTGGCTAAAGAGCTACAATATTTAAAAAATAAAATCTATTCAATAAATTTATTTTTTTCCTTTTGTTCAAAGTTTCGATAATTTTTTTTTTCTAATAATAAAAATGATGAAATGTAAATTTCTATTTTATTCTAGTGTTTAAATATAACTTAAGATTTGTTATTAAGATTTGAGCAATTTTGTTTTTCTAATATTGTTTAAATATCATTTGTGGAGCTAGTGGAGCAAATTGAGGTTATGCACGGGCACCAATGCTCTAAAGCATGTATATAACTGCAAGAATATCTGTTTGAATTTTACAACGTTATTACACATAAATATATCGATATTCTAAATTCGAAATGAGATTACATTCTAATATCGTTTCACATAATAAGATATTTTACCCTATACACTAACGTTATAGTATAATACACTAACAAAACTACCTGGAGTAACTAGATGTGAGAATAATATAAATGACTTCCGACTTGTAATAGTTTATTATTATTAATATCGACGCAATATTGGTATATATTTAAATTATTATCTCAATTATTGGTTTTGCGTTTTGAGGAAAAACATATTATTTATAAACGATAGGTAATATATATAAAGGAAGCAATTCCAATTGTATCTATAACCCATTATTTAGGTATATTACAACTATCTGCAATATATATAAATTTAACTATATTATATAAATAATTATAAGCTTCCAGTTATACAATATATAAATTATATATATAGTTGTATACTATAAAGGTACTTGTGTTTATTTGAAGAGTCAAATACCGGAACTTAATATTCTCAATGTTAATTAAAGTAGATCCTTAAATTATAGACATATAGGCTTTATAATAATAATAACATTTTGACAGAGCTATTAACCTAGATTATAAATTTCGAATGTATAATAATATATCAAACTATATATATTATATTTTTATACTTCGATATTTCTAATTTGGAAATATATAGACTTATTTATATAAAGAAAAATTTGTTTATATATACTTTTCTTAAATAATATCCTTGGAGAAGGGGCATTTTATTATATAAATATTTATAATATTATATTGTAATATATAATTGTCTAAATATAAATAATAATCTGCTTAACTTGTGTTAATTAAATTTATCATTGTGTACTTTTAGTTATAGCATAATAGAAAATGTCACGTATTTAAATATAATATTTTAAAAGCTTTATAGAAATTATATTATAAATATATTATAAGCTTTAACCCTTTGAAATATTTTCTTTATTTAATTATTTAATTATATAAGAAGAAAATCAAATTTTGAAAAAATTTCTTAAAGTACTAATTGTGAAAATGACAAAAAAATTATTTGGAATTTTTTATTTTATTGTCGCTAAAATGTATGCAAAAATAGTGAATTGCTTCTGCAGTTTGTTTTATAAAAACTATATACTTAATTTATTTTAAAAATTATTAAAAAAAAATTTAAAAACAATTTAAAAAATTTATTGTATAACTGTATAATATGTACAATGTTTATGACTTTTTCGAAAGCGAAACCTAATATTCAAATTTTATACGGCAGTAGTAGATTTCAAATTTCTAACCTCACAAAATAACCGTTTTGGTTTATTTTTTTTCATTTTACAATACAAAGTGTGTTGTACAGAATTGCAAAAATTATTAACTAAATATATTTAATACAATTTAATATATTCCCAATTGTTAAAAAAGTGTGTAAAACCAATTTATAGAGAAAAATATATTTGTTTAATGTAAACAATACACCAACAATTTTTTTTTCATATAATATTTGAGGTTATGTAGTTTGTTGTGCTATTCTGCCCTATTTAAATATATGAGTAATATGCATAAGTATATATAATATAGAAACAACAACAAACAAAAATCAATATTTAATTTACTAAAAATATGTTGTATACATATATTTATGCTAAAAATATACAGATTTTCTTAACAAATACATTTTTAGTAATCGTTAAACTAAAATTAATAACCGAAAATAACTATTTACAAAATATTGCTTAGTACGAGCTTTTTTTTCTTTTGCATTTTATTATTCAAAATCCTAATTGTATATAAATTGGCATTATATTAATCTATATAATCACATTTAGAGTATAATATAATATTAACATTTTATTATAATAATAAAATATTATCCTTAAAACATAATTACATAAATACATGTACACAGGATGTCCCTTTCTTTTCTCGATTTTTTTGTGTATGGGTGTTGCTTGTTTCTAAAAAGAGAAATTCTTGGTGTTCAACAACGGAAATAACAAAATATTATCCCTACACAATTTAAAGATCGTATCGGTATCTAGAACTTTCTTTGTGCACTTTATTGTGCAGACGGACGGACAGACAATTTTTCTCGATTTACAATTCAATATATAAACTTATTTTTTTTAATTGTCTATTTTTTAAAATTTCATGCCGATTAAAACTACTTTTTTATATTCTATATTTATTTTGTTATTGTTGCTTAAGAAGTCGTTTTTTTGATAGATTTTTATCGAGGGGGTAACCACCTGAACAATTTTTGTCCCACAGACTTCCATTTTCAAAAGACTTCCAAGACTTCCAAGACTTCCAAAAGACTTCCAAGACTTCCAAGATTTCTAAAAGACTTCCAAGACTTCCAAAGACTTCCAAGACTTCCAAAAGACTTCCAAGACTTCCAAGACTTCCAAAGACTTCCAAGAATTCCAAGACTTCCAAGACTTCCAAGACTTCCAAAGAGGTGTCCCAAGACTTCCATAGGTGATTACCCCCTCGGTTTTTATTGAAAAAGATCCTTCTATATATATATTAAAATTAATTATTAAGAAATTCATTTTATATGGGACATCCTGTACAAAAAAGCAATATACAACATCTTGTTATATAGCTCAACGATAAATTTTACATATAATTGTAGTTTTTACGGTCGTATTGATGACTGATTTTACATTTATTTGTTTGTTAAAGGCTTCAAAAACATGTTTTTTATAGATTTTCATAAACATTTCTATAAATTAATTATTATGGTACATTTTTATAATTCAAAAAGATGTTTCGCCTGTTACAGGCTCACAACTATATAGATATAATATACGTCCTAAATAATATATAAAAAATATATGGGCTAATAAAATTGCCAATTAATGGGTAATTTCCTGGGTAATTTTGGATGTAATTTATAACATATGATGTTATATATTTTCACAGCATGGTTAAATATTTGCACAAATATGTTCATATTGCTCATAAAGCCTATATTATATTTCTTTACACAAAGACATTTTATAATACACACAATCGTATATACATAATAATTTATAAAACAAAACTTTTGAATAATTATATCTAAAATATTCTGCGAAAGTGTGCAATAAATTAAGGCCCATAATAAAATAATGTTCATTAATTAAAATTGTACAATATTATATTTAAACGGATTTTTTTCGAAACAATGTGTACCGAAAATCTTTTCAACCATATAAAATAAAATATACACAATTTTTCGTATAATAAATTTGGTTATATGCAAAGATAAGGAAGAGCAAAGGACTCTCGTTTGTAAAATATTTAAAGTTTTATAATTAATAATATAAATTATATTTTATAAAAAGTGGATTGCAAGTTTAAAAGTGCTTGTATCATATATTTAAAATTAATTTATAGCATACTAGTCGTTTTTTTTCAGTTGTTCTGCTCGAATGTCCATACACTTTACACTTACAATTGAGGGTATAATGAGTTGAGACACAGATCTAATGTGCTGACAAATTTTTAAAGATTGCCTATATTTTGGCGATACAAATTATATTAAGACATCTTGTATGAAAACGTAAAATATCGCTAAAAACGTATGTTATATATTTAATTTACTGTAGTTGTTGTAGTCTGTATATATTATTTTCAACAAATTTTCAAAACTAGACTTTCACCATTCATTCGCAGTTGGTTGAAAAAAATAAAAAGCGATCGCAGTGGTTCGGAAGTAACTTAAAGTCGTTGATCCGCCTATATGATATCAACAGATAGGGTTCCTCGTATAGTGTAAAACTGATCACTAATAAAATATAGCTAGTGCGAGTTGCTGACAACACTATGAAAACCATGGTATCAGATAAAAAAAAGAGTAAAATAGTCCCTTTGATCCCTCGATTTGGAGTAAAGGACACGATAATGATGAGAAAGTTATGCGTAGCTTTAATTTCTTGTAGTATATATTTAGTGAGGTTCTGTTAGTGAACCCTATTATAAGTTTAATTACAAAACCAAATTAACTTCTTTATTATAACTTTCCTCTGTAAAATCGATTGATGCATTAATCTTCTTGTATCATCCACATGTCTTTTATCTAATTATTTTTGTTTTGCTTTTTGAGTCCAAGCGAAATTAGAGAAATTTATTTTTATTTATGGTGTTTGTATGAAACATTTATCGCAGATATTTTCGCATTCTTATATTTCAATATATAGAACTATCTTCACATATTGTTCTGAATACAAATAAATATTTATTTTTGCTGAGAACTTTTTTTCTTGTAGCTTCAGAGCTTGGTCAATTTAATAGAAAAAAATCTCTTAGTGTGTGAATTAAAAAAAATTGCCCAATTTTACAGCAATAATATTTCATACATATGAGGAAAACAATTTGCTATATTGCTACTTAAATATTTTATTTCTAAAAAGAATTGCACAAAATATTTGTTTACGGTTAAAAAAGAACTTATTTATCTGACTTTATTCAGATACAAAAATTGATTTATTTTTTCTGTGCTTTACTCGATATTAATGTTATCCGTTTAAGAAGTGCACAATTTTCACTATCACAAATCACAATACATAAAACAATATTTTACAAGAAACATGAAGTTGGCTTTTATATTATATAAGAATTTACTAAAAAAGTCAAAACTGTGTTATCATCTCCGTTACTTCGAAGCGAGGGAGCGTAGGGATTGTTTTATTGAAGTGAATAAGGTAAAATATTTTTTGAATATTTTATGAATTAGTTTCTTATTGTTGGACCAAAAAATTTTTGTTTTCTCAAAATCAGCGATATATCGAAAAATATCGATGATCTTTTTAAATATCGATATAGCGAAAGATCACCGATATATTTCGATATATCGAGATTTAAAAATATCGATATTTAAAACATATCGATGATTTTTCAATGTCAACTTTCCTAACAAATTGATGATTAACTATATATCAATGAGGGAGTTTGGTTAGAAAAACTCGTGCAGTTCATATTTTGTTGTTAAGTTGGCTAACATTTACTTTTACCAATAATAATTAAAACTTCAGAAACAAAGGTTATATTCCGTATATGAAAAAAATCTCGTTAAGATTAAGGATACGAACTCAAGACCTCTTAAACATAAAGCAGTGTAGTGCTTACACTATACTCCTTATAGTCCTTATATTGGCCATCAAAAAGTTTAAAATATATTACAAAATTTACTTTTTAAATCTTAGGAATTTAGGATCATATAAAGAACATTTTGAAATATTAAACGACTGATTTAAAGTCTTTTATTTATTCATTTTTTGGTTAAGTGCCAGAGTTTTCGCATTCACAAATAATATGTATTAGATTCGGGTTGCTTTAGGAAAAATATTTGTTTTTATTTTTCTAAGACGTTGCACTGTTCCTATACATATTTACAAAATTGCATAAAGACTAAAATAAACAAAATTTATTTATTGTCTCTTTATTTGTATGCGGATTCTGGATTTGGGTTTTGTTTTACAAGAAAATTGTTTCAAATGAATTTCGAAGCTTTTTATTTTCTTTATATACAAAAGAGGAAAATGCATAATATACAGTTGCATCATTGTAATAATATACACTTTTGTTTTTTATCTATTTGGCTAGATTTTTTTTATAAAATATATTTTTAAATTTATTATACTGTGTAACTTGAGCTGGCCAATTATATATATTGTTAAACTAAATAATTTATGTTGTCAGCAAAGTGTTTTTGAAAGAGATAAATTATTTCTGTTTTATTTGAAATCTGAACTTTTAAAACTTGAAATTTGCAGAGAAAGCTCTGTATCTTTAAATTATTATTTATTTCGCATCTATTATAATATTATTCAAAGAAACTTTGTTGTAAATTAAACCGATATGTTATATGTAGAGTTGTAGACATATCAGTCCGTGCAAAAAGATTGTAAGTGCTTTTGAGTTAATAAGATATTTTCCTGTTCAATCTGCATAATATTTTAAGTAGAATTATTTTTTTTACTAGCCAAATTGACGAAATCATGACTCTTTTGCAAATAAAAAAAAATTTAACTGTTTACGTAAAATAAAAACTTTAAATCGATTTTCTGTAAAATCGCAGCTTTATGACGGTACAATTTTTTGGCAAGGACTAATATTAACTTCTAAGGCTACAAAATAATTTTCGCATTTAAATTAATTGTTTTGTATTACAAACTTATTATAGGAAAAATGCAACGATAAAGTTTTAAAAGTTTCACAAAAGTTAATTATCTTAAATCAATTGCGTCTAGCTCACTTTTAAAGCGTATTTATTAGTTAAGTAAAGCACATATCAATTTATGGCATCTTAATTCTTTATAATACAATTTTATATTACACAACAATGTATTTAAAAATCGTAAAATGTATATTGTATATGTTATGTGGTTAAATATATATAATAAAATTGTTTTACACAATTTAATTTTATTTGAATTTTTATCACCAAAAGCTTGTATATTTGCCACCTATATAAAAATCCGAAATTTATTGTTCTTATAATATAATACTATGTACAAATAAAGACATAAACAATTTAAAAAAATGTATACAAAATACTTACAAGCAGTACATATTATTATTTCTATAATCTGATGGAAAAACAGAATAATAACAAAAAAAAATCAAAATTTTCCAAACATTGTATTTATAAATTGGGAAATTTATACGAGTAAATATTACAGAGAATATTTTTGGATATGAAGAAAAATCAGTTTAAATTTAAATTGAAAATTTGCTGGATAGATTTTCTATTCGTAACAAAGATAGAAAAATTATTATTTAGTATGATAAATTGATGATAAATATTTTGAACAATGTAGTTTCATATTAAATAACGTCT
>JANSTW010061488.1:0-11209 GCA_027564275.1 Diadocidia ferruginosa
CTTAATTATAAAATTGATACGAAATTTTTTAGATCAAAGGCATCTCTATCTGCTTATGTCTCACCACAACAGTCGTTTTTACCTCCCTTGCCTTATCACCAGCAAACTTCACAGTCTAATCAGTTGTTATCTGCAACGTATTCACCTGAAACAATACAATGTGATAATATGACATCGGTTGTTCGTTATTTATCTCCAAATCAACAACATTTAATATCAAGTCAAAATAGTAGTGGCAATTCGCAATTAATAGTTGCTTCTCCTCAATCATATGCGGCAGTGCCTTATTCATCTGCAACAAATAAACGATATAGCACATTGCAAGCACCATCATCCTTGAGTTGGAATTCTACCAACGCTAATACTAGTAGCAAAATTAATTAACTTTTTATTAGATTATTTAAAGTTTTTTCTTTTGTTTTATATTTCCAAATTTTTTATGCTTAAAATTTATTCTATTTAAATAATTTATTTTTTAGGCAATGATAAGTCACATATTGACCCATCTACAAACGATGAATCTCAAAGTCAGAGTTTAAATGATGCTTTAGCATCTACAATTGCATCAGTCGCATCGGGTGCAAGTGGTAGTTTAGAACCGGAGGACTTGCTGGAATCTTCTTTTGAATTAAACTCACCTTCTCCTACGTCTGAACTTTTTGCTGTTGGTGTTGAGTACTATAATGGAAAAAGCGCTAACTCTGCTTCTTTAAGTAGTAAAAATGAAGCAAAACAACGTGGGAATCTGCCTTATAATCATCAAACAGGCCAGTACTTACAAACTTCGATTAACTCAGGTTAGATTTTAAATGTAACTTTTTCCAAGTAAAAATTTTAAAGGAAATATGAAAAAAAAGCACAATTAAAATTCGCACTTCTTTTTCTTCAAAAATGTGAACTTTTATCATTATAAATGAAATCTTCTGTACATAAAATACTTTAGTTTCTTTGGCTGCTCCTTTTTCAAGTCCTGTAGTTTCTTTTCCAAAAACAACGGTAAAATCTAGACGTTCGCAAAATTCAAAACATCGTCAGGTTTTAGCATTTTCTACTTCAAATGCATCTACTACAAAACAGCCACTTGTTTATCCAGCTGTACCGCCATCTCAAAATTTGTCGCAAGATCAATCTCAAGTTGGTGGACGTACGGCACTAGAAACCGGAACTTCAATAAAAATGAATAGTCCAGGTGCGTTATACTTACAGCCTCCTGAACAAGATCCAAATTCTCAGCAGCAATGCACAAGGATTCATGTACAAAATCCACCGAATGCTATGGGTTGTAGTTTTCCACCTACTGAGACGACGATTCATGTAGTTCAGCATCCCAGATATCAGGTAATTTATATAATAGAATCAGTTTTTGTTGTTTATTTATATACTACATTTTATTTTAGGACTCTACTCGATATTCACTGCAGCAATACTCTGGAAATGGTTCTAGAAGTGCACAAGTTCCTCAAAATCAGTACAAAAAGTTAAATCAAAATACAGCAATTATTTCTGTTCATCAGCACCCATCTGTTGCTGTCATCCAACAACAGGACGTAAACAATTTTTTAACTTAAAGTTTTGGAAAGGACAATAATCTTTAATTTATTGCTATTTAGCCTTATTTTTTAAGCTTTTTATCGATAAGAAACTTACTTTTAATGGATAAAATAATAATAATAATTTTTTTAGGCTATGGAGTCGGATTGCGTTCGTCACATTATTGTGCAACAACAAAAATCTCCTCCATGTCAATTTGATTCGGCACAAAATCAAAGGCAAATTTATTCTGCATCTCCATCGACATTTATCAACCCTCAACAGAACTATAATACACAATCGATGGCTGCGTCAAATCTACGAATGCAAATAACTGATGGTAAATAGTTTAATACTGCTTTACTAATTTTATGTATAAAATTTATAATTATTAAGGGGAAAGTCTCGCATTATTTCTACGTTGAGATTTTTTGTCTTATTTAGTATAATATTTTTAATCTAGGTAATAATATGGCCGTTCAACGACCTAACTCTACAGGGGTACCATCAAATCAAATTGTGGTTCAAGGGCAAAAGACACAACATTTAAACTCAGCAATCCTTCAATCTCCACCTCCTTATCATTTAGTAGCTCCAATAGCCACTTCTTCAATTGCACCTGCTTATCAAACTCAGCACTATAATCGAACACATTTATCTTCAACCAGTATTACGGGAGTTGAAGCAGAACAAATCGAAATTCGACAAAAAGATGTAGAATTTAGAAAGTACTCTATTAAATTGTATCATCTGCAAAGGACAGTTAAGGCTCTAGTTTATGTAAGTGAATTTATCTGCAATTTTGGGAACCTTGTATTTAATAATATGAATATAAATAACAATGTAATACATTAAATGTTTTAGACTTAACTATCAATATTTTTGTTTAGAAAAATGGCGCATTATCCGATGAGCTTTCTAGGCTTAATCAACGCATTCAAACTGTCACCGATGAGCGAAAGTAATTATTTTGATTATTTCTTAATTTTTATTTTATTATTTTTTTAGGATGCTTTCAAAACGTCTGCAACATTATGAACGAAATCGTATTCGTCGTATTCAAACTCAGCATCGTAAAGCGGCAGCAGCAGCAGCTGCTGCTGCAGCACGAAAAGTAGTAGCTGAAATGATGCTTGAAAAAGAGTGTATAGATCCTGTAATGCAACCTCCTTCGAATATGCCGAACAATGCAAAAGAAGAAATAAAAACTGAAATTATTGTCAAAGAAGAAGTCTTTTCTCCAGATTTATTTAAACAAAGTTTGTCTTAAAGTTATATCTTAGTTAATATGTTAATCTTTTTGAGGTCACTAAACGTATAGTTTATAAAAACTTTTTTAAATTATATATTTTAAAATCTTTTGGATTAAAGTACAAATAGATTTTTTAGAAATTAGTTGTACTGAAATGAAACCACTTTGTGTGAACACCCTTGAGACTGGAGATTATTTCATAAATAATTCTCCTCAGCAAAATAAAGACTTCACCGCATCGAATTCATCGTTTGTTTCTTCAGCAGTTTTTGTACCGCTTTCATGTGGTCCTTCAACTGCTACAAAGTCTATTTTTGTACCCTTACAAACTCACATGAAAGTAGAAATAAATACTCGAGAGCCAGAGAATTTAGATGCTCCAAGTAATGGTCATCATATTGTATTACGTTCTCAATGTTCTAATAATACTGGAGCTGACCCATGTGAAGACATTGGAAAATTAGGCTTAATTAGTGGTACTAGTGGAGACGGAGATTCGATTTCGCCACAGTCTCAAACTGGGCGTCGAGGACGTTCTTCTTCATCTGATAGACGTGCTATAAGCTCTGCTACTACCCCCACAACTAATTCGTCAGCTGAGGGCGGCGGAAGAGCAACGAGACATTCTGTGAGACAACAACAAATTCAACAAGGGAAAATGGAACGAAAACGTCAACAAGAACAACTGCAAACGCCTACAACTGCTCAAAAAAATTTATCACGTTTATCGTCAGCGTTAAAAAAATCCAGCAGCATTTCTCCAAAGGTTGGTTTTATTTAAATTTAATCTTATAATTAAACAAAACATGAATACTAACCATGATATATAAAATGTTTTAAACTTATAAATATTTTTTTGTTTAGGCATCTACAGTACTTGGTAGTCAAGAATCTGGTGTTTCTTCGTTAGAAAATAGTATATCTCCTAGAACGCGTTCATCCTCTCGAAATGCACTTCGCGCTTCTTCTGTTACTACGGAAACACCACAAACGCATCATTTAGGCACAAAAAGGCGCGGTAATCATCTTTTGGCTTCAAATTTCGCAGAAAATGTTCAAGTAGCAGATAGAGGAGAAAATTGTAGCGATGCCTCTGTAACTACAACAACAATTGTTGTTGGTCATGATAGTCGTCATCAGTCGAGTCGCAGTAATAATAATAGTGTACATTCACTAGAAGAAAGTGATGGTGAAGAGGAATTACCTGAAGGTGAGCAAATTCAAAGCTCAACAAACGCATCATCGCTTAGTCGGAAGCGTCGTTTATCAGGTAAAATTGTCTTTTACGTGTTCATTTGTATATTTTTTAACATGTTAACTTTGAAAGTTAATTTTAAATTTTTATTACATTAGATATAATCGACTAGGCATTTCTATAATTTTAAATGTAAATTAAACAAATAGTTCAGGTGGAACCATTTTGACACTGAAGCCTGCGAATTATACTATGACTACGCGAAGGCAATCTACAAGTACTACTCAAAATCATTTTGATAACGGCATTAACGAGAATGCAGTAGGTTTAGCTGTTGAGCATGATTTAAAAAATCAATTTAGTTTGAATACATCTATTCCAACCACAACAATAACATCTGTTGTTACATCAGAACAATTGAGTCAGAGTTGTGGAGTTGGGCTTAGACGGCCATCGAGAAGGCCAGTAACAAATCAACAAAATCATGTTGAGTAATCTAGCCCAAAGTTTCATATATCGGAAGAAAGATTTTAATTGGTTTTGAATTTTTCCAATATATACAAAAAATAATGTTGTTATTTGACCAATCTGAGTACTTAAGTTTTAACAAATATTAGAGAAAAGCGTTCCAAATATTCAATCTGGTCCTCTCTCAATGTTTAATTAATCTTCTATTTTTTACAGAAATTAAATCACGAATAAACAACGTTATTCTCATAAGATTTAAGTAATGTAGACTGGTTTGTAAATATACTATCATATTTTCAGGAATTTTTCATTTTGCTTCTATTGTATAGTTTTAAATTTTTTTGCATTAGAGCAGAATACGTACATTGATTTATTTGATGAATACTTTGAACAGTTAATGTGGTTTTTTATTTTCTACTCATGTTTCTATGATCTTTTGTTTTTAGGTTTTGTCATGTATCTTTAATATGTTCTGTAGCTTAAGAAAAAGGAAACTTTAAGTAATTTTGTCAAAGCGATGTAAAACAATTAAAAATTTTTCATTAAAGAAAATATTATATCTTATTGTTTGACTTCTTTGACTATTTCTATCATTGTTATATCAATTTCTATCCGAAAAATTTTCTAATAAAAATATTCAGATTTTGCATTTAAAATTATGTTAAGTGCATTGCGGAAAATATCTGAGTAGAAATTGGTTTGTACATTAATTATTTCTACTGCATTTGCTCATTCTTCCCGAAAGATTTTGCAATTTTAATTATTCTTATACATATTTATACGTTTTATTTAAACTCGTGTTTTTTATGTTATAAACTATTTGAAGTAAATGATGGCACAATTTAATAATAAAATGTGGTTGAAAAATGTTACATGTTAACTAAACAAAACTTTGAATAATGATTTGTAAAGTGTAGAAAGGTCTTGACATCAAAAGAATATCGTAAATATTGTTTGTAGTTGCCAACATTAAATGTGCTTAGTATAAAATTACTAATTTGATCAACGTCGATATTTGCTTTTTCCTATTATAATATCACTTTAATTAAACATCAGAAAATATATTTTTATTGGAAAAATATCCTTGAAAGAAAAGCTTTAAAAATTCATGCTTCTCCCTTCAATTAACATTTTCTTGAATATGTTTTACTGTAATTTAAAAAGTATTTTTTGAAAGAGTAGTGCCAAATTAATGTTGTTGGCAAAGTGTTTGGCTAAGGATTTACATGATTGTTTTTATTGTAATATTGAGAAGCTGGTCGTTAGTGGTGGGTGTGTTTTTAGTAGTTTTGCCTTGTCCTAATATTCTTTTTGAAGAAAGAATGGTTAACCGTCGCAGCCGACGAAATCGGACAAATTTCACTACCAATAATTTTCGTCAACATAACAACCAAGCAAGCTCTACTTCAAATAACCCATATTCTTGCAACAACATTTGTATACTCCTTGCTAAAATATTACCAATATAATGAAATTAAATATATCTTTAATGCAATTAAAAACATAGTTGACTAGTATAAATGTTGCACAAATTATAGTACCATTGAATTCCGCAGTGCACACAAACAGTCCACTTCAAGAGTCATTAAATACTGTTAGTCATGCTAGCTCAGTTGTGGCCCAAGCTTTGAATCGAATCACAGATTTCTTACGTTTTGACCAGTACACTACTAATGCTAATCAACAGCAAGCAATTCCTGCTATTATATTTGACGAAAACAATCATGAAGAAGTGGAAAGTAATTATTTTTAGTACCTAAATTGTAATTTAAATTTGTTTAATCGTTATTAAGTGTATTTTCTTAAAGAATAAATAAGTCAACGTTTTTCGATAGAAAATTTATTGGAAATTAAAAAATGTAATTTTTGTGATTAAAAAAAATTGTTATGCTTATTTGACTTTAAACCTTGATTGTAAATTGAATTTAACAAGGAATTTATTTTTGATAAATAAATTTTTGTTAAATTTCTTTTTTATTATTTATCAGCTAATTTAATTAGTTTAGAAGAAGATTCTGACCAGATTGCCATTGAGCGACCTGATGTGCAAAAGATTGTTTTCCAATGTCAACTTGCGCAGGGAAGTCCAACAGCACTTGTTTCTGGTTTCAATAACCCTATTGAACTTTATCAAGTTTTATTTTTTTTTACTGTGGCTTATATTTTGAAAAAAATATGTATAAAATTTTTAGAAGATAGCTGATAGTTATGATGATATTACTTCGGATGAAATATTATTTTGTACACGTAATACTCATCGTATTGATATGAATTCAGTTTTATCGGGTACTCTTATTACTACAGATTTTCTCTTTGCACACATACGTGGACAAAAAAAAGAAGTTGAACTATTAAAAGATAAAGAGTAAATTGCATTTTAATGTTTTTTTTTAAACTTAAAAAAATAATACTGTGGATGAGATGTTATAAATATACTTTATAAAATTTAAGAATAATAACAATATTTTTTAGAGTGTTGGGTGTAACATTGTCGGATAACTGGGCCGGTCGTGTCTTTATTCGTAAAATTTGTTCAAACTCATTGCTTGATAGTGTTTGTCCAGCAGTGGTAGTTGGTGATCATATTGAGCGCATTAACGATGAATCAATGGTTGGAAAACGTCACTATCAAGTAGCTCATATACTTCGCGCAATACCTATTGGCCAAACGTTTACACTACGTTTAATTTCACCATTAAAAAGTGGATTTTCGTTTGTTTCAGCTCCGCAACGCGGCCTAGCTATGCTTAAAAATCCATTAATTGAGACAAATGGTGCTCAAACCATTCGCTTTAAAAGCATTGATGGGAAAGCCGTAATTGAAGTAAGTAGATTTATTATTATAGAATGATTTTCTTTTTGCTATTTTCTATAATTTTGATCTTTTAATTTTAAAACATTTTAAACTTTTAGTTGACGTTAAATCTAGATTGTAAGTTACAAATTTAATTAGAGGTATTATATTAAGTTATTTTGCCGAAAGTATTAATTTTATAGGAACCACAAAATAAAGCGGTTATAACACGCCTTAATGAGCTTTTTGACAGTTACTTCGGTTTTAATGATGAAGAGTTGGCGCTAACAGTAATCGAGGTTACTCAAAACTGTGTTAGTATGAATCAAATGGAAGAAAAAATGCACAATTCTTCGTTAAAAGTATTAGAGTTTACACCGGAATTTATCTTCGAACTATGGGGAATTATCCATGATTGGCGATGCGGTCGATTACTTTTGTCGCAGTCAAAAAAATGCGGCAAAAGTGAACATTGTAATTTTAACAATGATATTGACCAAGTGAATAAAAAACACGAACATTGGAAAAAAAATAAACTTGTTGTTAATGAGTCAATTAAAAATGAAGATGATGTACTAATTGAATCAAAAAACGAAGAATCCGAAAATGAAGTTTTGCCACTTCCCCCACCACCGCCGTTAAGAAAGAGTATTGACTCTGCCTGGTCAAGTTCATTAAAATCTATGGACTAATGTATTAGTCTATAGATTGGAAAAAAAACTTACTAACAAATCTGAATACATGGTTTGAGTTGTTCTACACATGTGTAAATGAACTAAATTTTAACATGCAACAATACATTGTTTATTGAAATAAAATTAAAATATTAAATTCTTTTTTAATTAAAGGTGTATAATTGTGATATAAAAAAAATTAATATCTTTTGCATATTAATATTGTTTTATTACATCAATTAAGTGAAAATAAAACCTCAGAATTAATTGAATTCTGGCAGACATATTTCGAGTACAAAAGTTAAGAATTTTTAATAATAAATTTTATAATTTTGTTTATAAAGAAGGTCACAAGTTTTTTTTAATTTTTATGGATTAAAAAATTAAATAACATACCACAATAACAAAAAAATGTATTTTTGTAATACCCGATTATATTATTGGTAATAATGCTATTTAAAAATGGGCATTTCAATACTGCTAATACAACGCTGCTTTGGAGTGTCATGATCGTCTTCATAACTTTCAAAAAGACGTTCCTAAATATTTTTTCTACTTAACGATAAATTTAGAAAACAGAATTATACCAAGTTTAAGTCAAGTGTATGAGCCGACCCGTTTATCGACGCTGATGACCGACGGGTTTTTCGTTGTTTTGAAGAACGGAAGGCCAATTTTTTTGATGGCATTTTATCGGTGCTGACTAACTCTCTAAAAAAATTTAAACCAATTTTGATTTAAAAATATACAACTCACTTAATTGTTCTCATAAGATTAGTCAGTTTAAGCGCGTTCAAATATTCTTTTACAGTTACTTGTAAATATTTGCAATTAGATGAAACTGTAAGTTGGAATTCAGGCATAAACTTTAATGAATCAATCATCGTATTTTCTTCTAAAAGATTATTTAATTTACTGAAACAATTTTTAAAATTAAAAATAAAAACCTGGAGTAAAAATGCATGCCTTTGAAGACTTAAATTTTTTGATATTCGCTTCAACGTGTGCTTTAATTCCTTCCAGTATTTCAGAACCAAAATATTCCCAAGGTCCTACATTAAATCTCATTTTTACCTATAAACAAATTTGATATATAATTTAAATTTAATGTATTATATAAAGTTAATTAAAATTACATTTTCAAAGTAAACTGTTGCTTGACCTTCTAAAATAACAATAAATCGATCTGACAACTCTTGTGAGGAATATAATAAAACCTTCTCACTAACACGGTGATTATGAGATTCATCAAATTTTGATAAAGCGACTAATTCAATCTGTAAGAGTTTATTAAACTAAATTACTTTTAAAAAAAAAACTTTACAAGAACTAAAAATTTTGACCTGGTGTACATTCCTATTAATTAATTGTATAAGTGCTTGCTGATCTATAAAATCTTCACTGAAAATAAAGTAATTTGTTGAAAGCCATTGTTGCACAACTTTTGAAAGAGAGAGAGAAATAACTTTACACTCAAAGTCCACTTCTCGCATTTTTCGAAATTGGCGATGCTAAAGAGTTGTTTTTGTTAAAATTGACAGTAACTTAGGTTAATATCATGTTTTAGGGAAATTGTCTATCACTGAAACTAAATATTAAAAATTTATTTAATATCAAATTTATTTAAAAAGTAAAGTATCTAATTGTTCAAAAAATAAATAAAATTTACGCCATGGAATTTCCTTTTGGCACGATATTTATTGTCAACTACAATGTCTGTTTCGTCAATAATTTCCGATTGGAGAATTTCTTCCAAAATGTCTTCCAACGTAATAATACCCAACATTTCACCATCTACTTCACTTTGTACAAATGCCAAATGATAATCTCCCTTAAAACTAGGCAAAATAAATCGAGCTATCTCAAACCATATATCAAATATTTAAAATTTTATAATTTTGTACTGACTATTTTTTGCTAGAAAGTTATTATAGCATGCAAAAATTTTATGAAATACTTAATAATAAAATATTTTTCAAATTTTTAAAAATAAATTGAACTACCATTTTAAACTCTTCTAACATTGTGTGTAAGGGAGTATCATCATCAACAAAACGCAAAGTATGATTATAATAATCGCATACAGTTTTTACAGTAAATCGGTCATCTGGCTTTAGCAGTGCTAAATCTTTTACAAAAAGCAGTGAAGAAATTTGCGTGGGATCACGATTTTGATAAACTGGAAGACGAGTATATCCGCGGCGCATAATCTCACTAATACATGCTTGATCCAAAACATTTTCTTCTGAAAGCATGAAAACATCCTGAAATAATAAATAATTTTTTTTTATTATAAATTTAAAACAAAACCAAATTTTGTTAGTCGTTCTAACAAAACAAAAAGCTCAATAAATTATGTACATTTTTCAATTATTCAAAAATAAATTTTAGTACTATTTAATATTTATAACTGGTTAATTTAAAACGTCATTCATCAGTTACTTATTAAAGTTTAAAAAATCTTAAATAAAAAGAAAAAAATCATAAAAAATGTTGCATTGTTTAATAAAAGAAAGTACATCAATTGGCGTCATAACATCTTTTACACATTTTTCAGCAATTTCCATTGCACCAACAGCTATTTTTAAGTCTTCTGCTAATTCATCATTGCGGGTGCCCCAACGTGGTGTCATTTTCATAAGATGAAGCAATTTGTTTCGATCCATTCCTATAAGATCTTCGCCTAAAATAAAGTCGAGTAATTTAGCAATTGGATAAGCAAGCGGAAATGTTATAAGCATAAATAGTCGAGTTATCCAAATAGTTCGTGCACCAAATTTAAGGCCATTTCTGTAATAAAATGATAGTTAGATTTGTTTCGTTCAAATTTGTTAAGATGTTTATTAAACTATTTTTAGCTTAAACTAAAATGAACTAACTTTATAAAAACAGCTTGAGGAACAATTTCACCAAATACAACAATGCCAATAGATGCAGCACCAAATGCTATAATTCCTGTTGTGAGATCTTCCATAAGAATGGAAATAGCCGAATTTACAATTACATTCATTATCAAAACAGAACACAAAAGTCTATTACCAAGACGACGTATTGGCAAAATTTGTTTTGCATATTTGCGTTCTCGTTCCGACCCTGTAACAAATTGAAAATTTACGTATAGGTTTATTATATTAAAAGATATGTGGTTAAAAACAATCTGTTAAAAGATTTTTGCTTAAAAAATTTACCGGAATTAATAATGAGCATTAGTTCTTGAGGCGAAAGTGCCATAAGACCTAAATTGAGACCCGAAAAAAGTGCGTAAAGCACAAAAAGGCAAATGATAAAAACAAGTA
>JANSTW010061499.1:0-11207 GCA_027564275.1 Diadocidia ferruginosa
ATGCAATATTGCATTCATTTTGCATTTGCAAAATACATGTAATTTTGAATATTAAACTAAAAAAAATATATACTGTCAGATATTGTGCTCCATCCTATGCTTAAACTTGTCGAATTTATTAAATAATTTTTTAAAAAAGGATTATTTTTTTGCAATAATTCAATCAATTGTAAACAGAATTATTTTTAATTATTATACCCTCCCGAAAAAAAGGTTTACCATCACTGAACTATTTTATATACAATTTGATAATTTATTATTTTTTTAAATGGTCCATTGGCTCAAAATATCTTTAGTTATAAAAACATGTGTAGTTTAGGATAACTATTCAAATAAATTAAATCATTTAATTTGCTGAAGGGCTCAACCGACAACTATAGAATGCTTTTAGGCTACATTTAATTAAATTAAAGATTTAAATATATTAAAGTTAAGCTATCAATTTGTTATAGAAATATTGTGTATAACCTAAAAAAAAAATATTATTTCAATTTTCGTATATATAAAATATTAAATGAAAGAAAAATATGTCATTATAGCATCGCATCAACATTTACTACATCCTCTCGCATATTCACATGTATAATTTAATATATCTCAAGCTTTTTTATAAATATTTTACAAAAAAAAACATGTTATACATTCGTAAATATATTAATGTTGAGCTTTTTCTATAATATAGCTATGAATATTGTGAAAAAAAAAATGATAAATAAATAAAATTCAATTTGTATTTTCATATCGAAAATAAATAAATTTAAAATTAAATTAATTTTATTTTATATTCAACATAATAAAATTTTATTTGTTCCGATAGATGTATAACATTGTCATGTATATATGACATACATGCTATATATTATTATAAACCTCCCACACATATATTTATACCCCACTTATTATATATTTTTTTAAAGGGAAAATTCTTATTTTCCATTTTTAATATATTTTCCTTCAATTTTTACGTTTATAAAATATCTAAATCTAACAGGTTCATCCATGCGGTCGATATCGTCACAATACGGTCGTGTTCATTTTAGCTAAGGAATACAATTTGAAAAATTTGAGAACAATTCATCGATTAGATCGTCTGACGTCCGGTCTTTTACTGTTTGGTCGTAGTCCAAAGAAGGCAAGACAAATGGAACATCAAATAAGAAATCGACAAGTACAAAAGGAATACGTTTGTCGAGTTGAAGGTGAATTTCCTGAGTAAGTTTAAATTTCGATGTATTTTTTTCTAATATTATTTTTATATTTATATTTTTCCAATATTTCCTCTGCGTACCCATATCTCGATATTGCATAGCTATTTGTATTTTCAGTTCATTTTTACGATTAAATAAATAAATATCTTCATCTATATATACTCGTACCAAACATATTGTTATTATTTTTATTGTTATTGATATTATCTTATTTGAATGAATGAACGTATACGAATAAAAGGTTATCGTTTGCGTTTGTTGCCATATCTATAAATGCAAAATATTTGTACATATTTTTAAGATAAATATTGAAATATAATATATGTTATGCTTATGAGAATTTCCATAATATAATATATATATTGGATTTTGTTGGAAGGAAGGAAGCTGCTGATCTCCGATCTGATGCGATTTTATAAATGCAATTTAAAATATATTTAACGTTTTTCTATTTTTAAAATCACATAAATATTGGGTTCTTTTTCATAATTCTTTATTCTATATATTTTGTGCAAATAGTCGTTTTCATGGGTTTCATAATTTTTTTTGCAAGTTTTCTTAAAAAAATCCCAGCGGTTTAATTGAAATTATGCTTTTTTACCGACATATTGAAACACCCATTTTGAATTTCAAAATTCTGGTAACATATACTAAAAACCGCGGCCTCTAAACTCCCTTTTTTCAATTTTATGTCAAAAAAATCATACAATTTTTTGCAGGTTTCTAAGACATATTTCAGTTTTCTTAAAAAATCCCCAGCGGTTTAATTGACATTTGCATTTTTTACCGACATATTGAAATACCCATTTTGAATTTCAAAATTATGATATTTTTTTGTCAATCAAATTTCTTAGTATTTATTAAAATTTAAGAAGAACTGAATAAAATCTGTCAATTTTTATTGGAAATTAATGAGAGTTTGATAAAATTTGTATAAATTTCTGGAAAATTTAAAAAAAAATTGATAAAATCTTTAAATTTTTATTTTTTACTATAGAAATTAATATTTGAGATATAGTTTTTGGAATTTAATTAGAGTTAAAACGGAACTTAAACCTAAACAGTTTAATACACAATTTTATCGATTTACGTAAGAATTGATAAAATCAATAGTTCGTAATGGCAATTCAGATGACGTATATCTTACAAATAAAGTAAATTTATAGTCATAAAAATATGTTATAAGAAAATTTAGATTTCATTTGGATTTTTATTGGGCTCTGCCACTGTTTAGTTTACCATGGAAGTGCATATACTATTCGATGTGCGTTTCTTTCTTTTCTCCTAACATCTTCAACAGTTTTTTATATAATTATTTATTGAATATTATTTGATACAAATTTAATTTCGATTTTAACAGACTGCAAAGCTAAAATTGAAATTAAGCCTGTTTCAATGTTTTATCGTTTCTGCTCCCTTCACGTTGACAACAAATTATTTAGTGTCTTTAAAATTTCCCACAACTGAGACATTTTTATGCCTTGCAATTTTTATGTTTTTCTAATTCTCAAAATTTTAATTTTCCAGCGGACTTATTGAGTGTAAGGAAAAGATCGAGGTAGTTAGTTATAAAATTGGTGTATGCAAGGTTTCGGCAAAGGGAAAAGAATGTACAACAAATTTCCAAAAATTAGGCTTTAATGGTAAGACCAGTGTGGTTTTGTGTAAACCACGAACCGGTCGCATGCATCAAATTAGAGTACATTTACAATTTCTAGGTAAGTGAGATGGATTTAAATTAATTAATTGTTTTTTTAAATAAATTTTAGCCTCTATATAGGCTTTTTACTTTGCTAATTATGATACATAAATAACATACAAAATCGTTTTTATTTGATTTTTTTTTTCAACAAAGTTGATTTGCAAAGTCTTGATATTTACCAAGCTTTTATGCCTCAAATACGAGTATATGTATATATGGCGCTACTTCCATACAATAACATCATAACTCGGAAAACGCAATTTTAAGTTGTTCGTTTTTTTTAATCTTTCTTTTAAAAAACTAAACGATATAATTTAATGTGGTTTTTCCCAAAATATATTTTTTTATGTTCAAATTAATTAGAAAAATTATATTTTGAATAAAGATAATATGTTTTAACTTGAAATTTTCACATTTTCCGCAAATCGAACATACTTTTTGGTGCCATTTCGTCAATTTTAGAGATTCAAATCTAAAATTTTGACAGGATATGCAGATTTTTTTAGGGAACAACTCTGTATCATTAACTTAACATTTCCACATAACTCGAGTTATGATGTTATTAGTTGGAAGTAGTGATGTATAAATTGCGCATTAAGTAAAGTTAAATAAACTCAATAATTTATAATTCTATATATGTAAACCTTAGTCCTGAAAAAACTATATATCTATTTTAGCTCTCAACATTTTAATAATTTAATTTAAACATCGAAATGATAAATAAACATTTATAGAGTTTTTAAAACGATTTTATTTGGTTCAATCCGCGTATATATAAGTATAGCTGATGCTTGATGTGTAATTTTGAGTTGATGCGTTTAAAAGCTTTTACAAGCATTTTATTACATATGTGATGTAATATAGAAAGCTTTGATCTATAAGATTTTTAAAATATTTTTTTTTTCAATTTTATTTTTGTTATATCAAAAGTTCAAAATAAAGCTAAACAGAAATCTTATTTATGTATATAGCCTAATGCTCACTATGCATTTTTTAACATATGTCTCCACTATGTTTGTGTCCAAAAAACAGACTTGTTTCAAAAATTTTATAAAAAATTCATTTTCATTTGATAAAATAAATTCTGTAAGCAATAAATATAAGAAAATATTTTAAAATTTGTGCCTCGCAGACTGTTTATAAGACACAAACGAATAAGAAGACATATGTTAAAGAAAGATGTAGTGTAAATTGAGCTCAATTGAAGCGAAAAGTATTTGAAAATAAATAATTTTTTATATCACTTTGCAAAAAGAAAGTTTTAAAAAGCAATGAAAATTAAAATACTTTAATGTTTATTTAATATACATACAAGTACTTGATGATAATATAGCAGCCACCCCACAGAGACAAGATAAAAACTATAATATATATTATTCGCTCTGTACAATGAAAACTTTTCTAAAATCATTTAAAATTCAATCTACAAAAAAATAGTTTTCCCCTTCTAAAGAGGAAAACGAAAAAAAATATTCAAGAAAATAAAGAAAATTCTTTTCCTTTGCTTCTATACGCTCAATTTAGGTTATCCTGTTGTAAATGATCCATTGTACAATCATGATGTATTTGGTCCGCTGAAGGGACGTGGTGGTGATATTGGTGGCAAAACAGACGATCAACTCGTTAGAGATCTTATAAATATTCATAATGCAGAAAATTGGCTGGGCATTGATGGTGATTCAGAGCTGTCGTTGTTTAAGCCAATGAAAGCTGATTCAGACGATGGTTTGGGTGTTTTAGTTGGAAAGGGTGAGTTTATATAGTACACAATTGTTTTCTTATAAAAATATGCTTTATTTTGTAATCATATAGGAACAATGTTAAGTGACGATGACTTAGATTCAATATCAAGAGAAGAATCACCATGTTCGGACAGTCCGCGACCGGTTTCATTAGAGAATGACAATTCTTCGTTGGATAACGTTTGTACGTCGGTCTCAACATCCACATCAACCACAAATAATTATTCATCAATTAGCAATAACAACAAAAAAGTAAAGGTAAGTTTTGTTGAATTTTCAAATTTTTGTATTTAAATTAGCTTTTTTTATTTGTGAGTAATGTCTATAGAATTAAATTTACTTATAAAAATATGCACCACAAAATTAGACGTAGACCCTATTTTACTTTTCATACATCTAACCCATCTCAATTTTTTTTTATATATAATAAAATATTTTCCAATAAAATTATATATTATTTTAATTACTGCTATTTTCGTTAATATGATATAACAGTATAACACACAAATTCATAACGCCCAAAAGCTTTCAAAAGCTTTTTCCTAATTTTAAAAACGACATTACACCCAAAATTAATTTAAAATTAAAATGCATCGGTTTGTTTATATATTTTTCAAGGAGGAAAATTTAAGCGATTTTTGGCAAAGATACAAAAATTTTATTTTATGCATGTGATTTTAGTGTTTTTTAGCTTTCGGAAGCTTTTGAAAGGTATATGTCGTTGAGTCTCATGTCATAGTTATTTCCAAACAAAAATAATAAACAAATTGTTAAAAAAAAATAAAGCAATGATTGACGGCTAGAAGCAAAATATTCACCTGACTATGTTGTTGGTCATCATCATGATCATCGTGTCCTTTACTCCAAAGCGTTTTACACTATATGGTACCGCTATTTATTTATTCTCAACAAACTCTTATTGACGCAACTCTAAAAATTTAGTAATTCTATTTAAAATAAATTTATTTAAAAAAAAATGTCTGAATAAATTGTAATATTTTATGAATCATAAATACAAAAAAATCAATTCTCTCTATATATGGCAATATTTTAAGCCCATTATATCATAAGCCTATAACCTATAATAATAAATTAAATTTATGTATCGAATTAAACGCAGGAGGGCGATAAAATGATTGCTTCCCCAACATATATCTTTAAATTAAATTTATCTCTAAATTACCAGACAAATTTCGTATATATTCTCTGGATCCAATATATTATACATTATACAATACAAACAGATACGAGCAAAAGTAAATCTGAAGAATAAAACCTATTCGGTAACCGGAAAAATTGATTTTAAACTAAATAAATTTTCCTCTTGATGGGACATCAAATACAAAAAAAATGTATTCTTTTCGCCTATATATTATACCAGTTACTCTGATGTGTATTTTCTAATGTAACCCTTATGTATATAAATTGTTGGCTATATTATGTAATATCTTCGATCTGCACATTTTCCCAATATATAGCAAAGTACGAAAACAAAATAACATATACTGAAATTCAATGTTTTCTTTATGTATTTTTGAATTGTATAACGAGAGACGTTCCAAAACATATTTTATTATGCTATATGTGCCATCGTAATATAGGATTGATTGTTTCCCATAGGAAGAATTTAATAATATCAGGTGTATTATACTTGAACATGTTATATACTTGAAAATACCTTCCTCATTGTGTATATATTATAGATATTATTTTCTATTATATATTTTGTAACTATATTTTTGTAAAAAAAAATTGTGTACTTTACATATATTCCATTCTGCTCCAGATTTAAAGATATAGAATTTCTCTATACATGCGGAAAAAATCTATATAGTAAATCGTTATTTTTTTTTCTGAAGAAAATTGTACGATGTTTACACAAAACTTCTTATATTTAGTGGAAAATATAAAGTTGAATTTTCTTATGTGGACAAATTTCAATATATTAAGAAATTATATATTGATTTTGTATCGTAAAATATTTCAACAATAAAAAAGGATTAATTTTGTCATATTTATTATGAACGTTTCAATAGAAAGCGCGCAATAATTCGTGTAATATATAAAGCTTTATCGATGCACCTATATAATTTTGTAATTTTATACGTGATGTGGTTTAGTGGTTCGTTTTATAAAAACAAAATTTATTAAATTCAAAACGTGATAGCAAATATTGTATATTATTTAAAATTTAGGAACAGGCTAATCGGTCAACGAACTTTCGGAAGTATTTTACTCCTTTGGGTTTGCACCCGCTTGTACTCCTTACTCCTCCAAATCTAAATGAAGAAAATGTTGTATGAACATTTATTTTATTTTATTTATTTAAAATAAATAAAATACAAAATTTACTGCTTTGCTGTATTGGCTATAATAATTATTTTTGATTTTGACACATTGAGCGCTACTTTAGGTGTGTTTTTTTTTTGTATTATTTAACAAAAAATTTCGCTGCGCGGCAATTTTAGTTCTATATACTTTTAAATCTCACATTTTTGTAGCAATAAGGCTTCAGATACATCATAAAAAAATTATCGGCTGTAATTATTCTGGAAAACTTTAAAAAATATTTTAATAAAAGCAATGAAAAAGCACGAAGTTACTACTTATCGTCTACATTCATAATATCAGAAAGAGACTTAATTTTCAATGACAATCATATGTGTTATGAACAGCAGTGTCTATAATGTACTATATGTACTCCTGAAGCTTTTGAGATATCTCGCGACCCTACCTGAGCCTGTGGCTCTATAGCTTTCGCCAGAGCCTTCTAAAAATATGATTTCTTTACTCATATAACGACAAGAATTGCACTATTTCTATAGGCTAATCCTTCGTCAGTGTAGGTACTCTCGTATATTATTGTATTTTATTTATGATATTTATATTTTTTGACTTTTTATATATAAATTTATGTGATAAAAAAATACTTACTAATTTACTAATTATTTGTATTACTAATGCAATTAGTAAATCAGTTAAATTTACTAATTTTTATTTCTATTACCAATTGAATTAGTAATTTAGTAATGTTTAATAATTAACCAATAATTATTACTAATGCTATTAAGAAAATTAGTCATATTTAATAATTAATAATTACTATTACCAATTTAATAAGTATTTATCAATTATTTGTATTAATAATTTAATTAGTGCCAAAATAAGTAATATTTACTAATTTACGAATTATCCGTATTACCAATGTAATTAGTAAATTAGTAATGTTAACTAATTATTCCTATTATCAATTTAATTAGTAAGTAAGTAATAATAATTAATTTACCAATTATTCGTATTACCAATTTAATTAGTAATTTAGTAATATTTACTAATTATTCCTATTTCCAATTGAATTAATAAATTAGTAATATTAACTAATTATTCTTATATAACCAGTTAGAAAATATTAAATTAGTAAATAAGAAATAATTACTAATTTACCAAATTAATAGTATTACAAATTTAATTAATTCTTAATTCTAAAACCGACATATCGCTCAAAGACATAACACCGGAAGACATAAGACCCAAAAGTATTTTTTCGATACTTTAGAAATAGACATAACACCCAAAGACATTATACCCGAAAACATAGGACCCAAAAGTATTTTTTTGATACCTAAGAAATAGACCTAACACACGAAGACATAAGACCGAAAAGTATTTTTTCTATACTTAAGAAATGGACATAACATCCAAAGACATACTTAAGGCCCAAAAGTATTTTTTCGATACCTAAGAAATGAACATAACTCCCGAGGACATAAGACCCAAAAGTATTTTTTCGATACTTAAGAAATTGACAAAACATCCAAACACATAAGACCCAAAAGTATTTTTTTCGATACTTAAGAAATAGGCATAGCACCCGAAGACATAAGTCTCAAAATATACTTTATTTATAATTTTGAGAAGGAAAATCTTCAATATATTTGAGATCAAGACATAACACCCAGAGACGTAAGACCCAAATATACTTTTTTTTTAATTTTTAGAAAGAAAAATTTCAACATATTTAGGGCGTTATTTCTTAAGTATCAAAAAAATACTTTTCGGTCTTATGTCTTCGGGTGTTATGTCTTTGGGCGATATGTCGGTTTTAGAATTATGTCCATTTCATAAGTATCGAAAAAATACTTTTAATCGAAAAAATACTTTTGGGTCTTATGTCTTTGGGTGTTTTGTCTTTGAGTGCTAGTATCGCAATGATACTTTAGGTCTTATGTCTTTGGGTTTATGTTTTTGGGTCCGTTTAAAAATTAAGAAAAAAGCTTTGGGCATTATGTCTTCGGGTGTTATGTCCAGTCACCGATTTCATTTAAAGTTCAATTCAATTTTAATTTTGAATTAACACCAAGTACATTTACATGATTATACATCAATAAAATGTAAAAATTATTTTCTGGACTTAATTTCATTTTAAAAGCTTCAATGAAATTGTCTACACTTAAGCTAAAATAGACAGCTTTAAGCAATATGCATAGTAAACAATTTGCTATAAGTTTATATTATGGTTTAACTCTGATGTATAACTTTTAAAATTTGAAAAACTTTTCTATCTGTCGTCTGCGGGTATTGATTTGAATTACTTGCAAAATATTATTTGGCATATCAATCTTCTATGTTATAGTTGAATTGGTTATTTTTGAATATAAAAAAAAATTATAAATAAAAAGTATCTGCCCGCAAATAATAATAGAGACCGCACTCTATAGTCTATTATAATATTATGATTTGAAAAGAAAATTTTAACAAACAAAATCTCTTTCATCATAAATTTTAAAATTTTCTTTTATGTGGTTTTCTTTGTTGGTTTTTCTTTTTTTTTTAACAACGACTTTATTATTATTTTGTATTTGTTCTTTTTACAGGTAACTGTCGCCACACAAACTGGCCATGAATCACCCGACCTAGCGTACAACCTCGACAAAATGACAACCGATAAGCACTGTTATGAGTGCAAAGTTCGCTATAGGGATCCAAAACCACAAGATTTGGTTATGTATTTACATGCATGGAAATATCGGGTAAGTTTATTATCTCCCTATCCCTATAATATATTTTTTTACGTACATAGAGTTTACTTGGGGTTTTTTTTTTGGAAAAGAATTTCTTTTGTATAATCCCAATTTCGTATTTTTTAAATTGTTTACAAAGGTATTTAGCGCATATGCCAGGAATAAAAATGTTTTGTGTACTGCGATGCTGAAGTACCTACATATACGCTTTGAAGATATATACTCCGAGTCGCGATGAATTTACTTTTTCATAGAGGGATGAAAAAAAATAACACAATGAAAATGTGTTGTGGTTTTTCTTTGATTTTTTCGTATTTAAATATTTAATCTTTAAAAAAAATTACATTTATTTAAAACCACAATTTTGTTTTTATTTATTTAGTTAACCTACTTTTTTTCTAATAGACTTAAAGATTCAGACTAATATATATAGAAACGCGTCCTTTGAGAATTAAATTTAAAGGCTTTAAATTCTTTTTTTTTTACCAGGCCACAACATAAAAACAATTTGGAGATTTGGGGAACCTATATAGTGCGTTGTATGTCTTCTAATTTCTATAGACCTTCTCAATGTTTTGGCAATTTTTACCAATTTCCATTCGAGTCCTCTGATTTTGAAAACGTCAAAGATAAATCTAGAAAAAATTGGATTATAGATATTTCTTCTAAACAACCTCAATCTACAGATTTCTCTTATTTTTATTTTAACCAATTTTTTTTTCCCAACAGGGACCAGGATGGGAATACGAAACAGATCTTCCCGACTGGGCCAGCATAGATTGGATCGACAATGACTGTGAATAAATTTTAAATTTTATAAAATCTTTATAAAAAAAAACTTTTGATAAAAAAAAATAAAAAAAAAACATTTCTTTATGCTAGCAAAAGAAAAACACAATAGTTTTTAAGAGTAAGTTTACATTATAATCTTCTTTAAAGTAAAAAAAATAATATTTCTTATATTTATATATAATCGTTCAATATATATATAATCGCATATTGTATAATAAAAATATTAGTTTAAGGGAAAATGCTTTACAAGTTAAAAGAAAAATTGAAAATAGCGCAGTTTTCAAATCTTACAAAAACCATTTAAATAATTATGTAATTTGTACATATAAAGTCTTCAACCTTGTACATTTAGCACATTAATAAAAATAATATTTTAAAATATTCTGGTCGATTGTAAAATTTTTAAATAATTTTCTTTAAAAAATTAGTTTTTTTCTTTGTTAAAATTAACGTTATAAGGTGGTTTCTTTGCTTTGTTGATTTGTTTTTTAAATATAACCATATTTTTTTATTCCAATTTCTAAAATCAAATGTTATCGTAACAATTAATTAGGAAATTAGACAAGAACTTTGTTACTTAATTTCATAAAATAAAAAAAAAACTCTAAGAATAAACATAACAATCCAATATATTGTAAAGCAAAGGAACGATGCACTACACATCCCCACCCTCTGAAAAAATATCTTATTATTTGTGTTAAAAAG
Organism: Diadocidia ferruginosa; assembly: GCA_027564275.1. Lineage (NCBI taxonomy): Eukaryota > Metazoa > Arthropoda > Insecta > Diptera > Diadocidiidae > Diadocidia > Diadocidia ferruginosa. The sequence goes on from JANSTW010061499.1 coordinate 11,171, forward strand.
ATTTTTTTTTAGATTTTTCCATTTTTTTTTTAATAAT
>JANSTW010061510.1:0-11206 GCA_027564275.1 Diadocidia ferruginosa
ATGCTGAATAACTGAGACCTGGCCGTAACGAACTTCGTTGCAGGTAACGTCAATTACTTACATTTGAGTTTTTTCAAAATTACACAAGAATTTGTTATTTGACACAAAAGCAAGAATTTTTACACAGACTCAGTATATTTTTTTTACACTTTCTTGTGTAATACAAATAAAAACACATAAAAGTGCGAAATAATGAATTTTTAAACAGTTAATTTCTCCAAGAATTTTGAACTGAGTTTTTACACAGAAATCTGCTCAAATAAAATTTATTTTGTATTTAAATTTGCACTTTAGATTTTAAAAAATTACACAAATCGGTGTAAAGTCTAACAATATGCTAAACAGGCTGTTACAATTTTAAAACAAAGTCATATTATTTTATAACAATTTTTCTGTGTTAATTATCACAGTCGTGTTTTAATTATAAAACACACGTGCCGGTATGTAATTTATCACTTTATCGGGAATATTGTACACATATTACATATCTGTGTAAAATTAAATATACAGATTTTTAACTAAGATACACCTCTCTGTGGTATAAATTAAACAACTATCTGTGTAAATTTTACACAAATTTTGCCGGTGTAAATATTTTTTACACAGATCCGTGTACACATTTGAATGTCTGACTCTGTGTGTTTTCTATACATATTTTGTTTATACAATGAAGATTGTGTTTGGTACACTAGAAGAATGGTACTAAAGTGTCATCTACACTGCAAATTATTTTACACCTTCTGTGTATTTATTTGTGCAGATACGTGTATAATTAACACAACAATATAACATTACAAAAAAAAAGAATTATTTTACACAAAACGGATAATTTTTTAACTTATCTGTGTAATAATTTTTTACACCTTTCTGTAAAATACCAAAAAATACACAGAAAAGTGTAAAAAGTTTAAATTTACGCAGGTAATTTTCTTAAGCATATTTGTGCCTGTGTTTTACCGGCTGTAACATTTTGCTGTTCCTTGTTACACAGAAATATGCATTTATTAAGTTAAATCAACTGAGTAAAATAACACTTTCGATTGAAAAAAAATTACACATATCTGTGTAAAAACACACGTTTTTCTAAAAAAATCAAACCAAGGCATAATGTAATAATTCAACTTTCCCGTGTTAAGTATCACATTTCTGTGTTAAATATAAAATACACATTCTGTGTAATTTATCACTTTATCGTAAATATTTTTCACCTATCTGTGAAAAAACCAAATACAATAATACACCTACTTCTCAAAGAAAAACTATTTTCTGGGATAAATTAAACAACTTTCTGTGAAAATTTTACACAGATTTTGCATGTGTAAATGTTTTTTACACATATTTTTACACAGCTCTGCGTACTTATTTGGATCGTCGGATCTATGTTTGTTTTACACAGATTTTCTTTGCAGTGTTTTTGCCACTTATTTAAAATGGCAATAAGCGGTGTCATCTATATTTGTTATTTATGATTAAGAAAACTAAAATCATCTTAATAGAGGAAAAAGATATTGGCTAATGGAATTATAGATTTCAAATTTGTTAAAAACCTACCTGGAAAAATTGTGCGGCTGCTTGAGCCTGGGCACTGGCACTTGCAGCATTTGTATTATTAGCACCACTGCCACCCTTTTGTTGTCCTAAATTACTATTTCCATGCATCAATTCCATATAGTTTTGTAGTTGTTGTTGCAGCGAAACCTGTTGAGCTTGCTGAAATGCCTGTTGAAAGGCATTTAAGTCTGACGGTGATATGCCAGCCAAATTGCTAATACCCAATTGATTTGGCATTAATAGTGGACCTAGTGGACTTTGTAGAGCGGCCAGGGCTGCTGCTACATTATTATTTGTTGGATTTGTTGATACCGGCGACGGGGTATGTCTAGAGGAATCTGTAACCTGTAAAAGAAAACGATTAGAAAAAAACTCTTCACCAAAATCCTTTTTTATTTGTCTAATTTGTGGGGATCAAATAATCTCTTTATATATATTTACATTGTTGGGAATGTCTTATTATACCTCAAAATATATGTTATTAATGTATGCGCATCCTTTACAAATTATTTATTTAACAAAATGATGGCACGCGCCTGGAGGCAATAATCATTTCGCATCGTATAATATGCGTGCGGAATGAATTGTGAGTGCACAACTTCTAAAGAATCCTTTTCTATTTGATAAAATTTCCCCTTTTTCGGTCCCTGGTTTATTAAAAAACGAAAATTTGACTTCTTTTTTTATAGATTGTTTTGTTACTGGTTTATTATTATTCCAATCTTTCACTAGGGCAAAGAACTCTATACCTTGCAGAGACGACGAAAATCATTTCACTTTCTTTCCTTTCTATATGCAATGTTGTTCAATATACGTTAGTGTATTTCAAAATAATATATATTGGGGTTAGTTTGTTGCTATTTAATACACATAATAATAATTTACGACTATATATATAATATAAATAATCCTTTTTTTATTCGAATCCTTTCGCATAAATTTCATTTTCTAAATATGTATACACTTGAGGCGGCATGCAATTGGAAATTAAACCTAAATCTCATTTGATTAATAAAATGAGAGGGAAATTTGTTTTAATTTTCAAATCTACATTTTATACGAATGTGTTATGCATAATATAGAAAATGGAAATTTCACATTTAATGATACATAGTATTGTACTATAGAGAATTTTCCATTCCCCCAATCATATAAATTTCAAATCATATTGCCTGCGCTGCACATATTATAGACCACCCGTTGATGAGATTTCGTTTTATTTGTGGACCATATTTTAGAATTGCGAGTATCAATTCGCTAAACTTAATATTATTTTAATGTGATTGTGGTGAGAAATTTAAAAATGGTTTCAATGAACAGTTTAAAAAATGGAGGATTTGAAGATATTGCGCGCGGAAAATTAAAAATGGCTGATTTTGATTAGAAATAATTTCTCGTATATTTAGACATGTTCGATGTATATATGCAAATATTTTATATAGGACAAAATATACATATCGTATAGGTCTCAACGAGATGTATGATAACTTAAGTTAAATTACTTTTTAATTTTTTACATCATGAGCATTGGCGTATTGTGGTCTTCGGGAGCCCTAGGCAAATCCAAAATTGGGGCCCCTGACCAGGTTCAATTTGGGTATATATAGTAAAAAAGTAAAATATGTTTTTAATAAAAATCTGTATTGTCCTTTAAAACATATAAGCAACAGTAATTACATTATTATAAACGTATTAATAAAAAAGTGCCGCGCAGCGCAATTTTCTGCTAAAAATATCATAAAACAAACATTTTATTATATGGAGGCCCCCTTGGCCTTTGAATTTGTATCATTAAAATATTTTTTTGAATATTTAATAGAAATCTGTATTCGCTTTTTTTCATCGCTATAACTAACAGAAAGATCATCATTATTAATGTATCTAATTAAAATAGCCACGCAGCGAAATTTTTTGACATAAAATATCGTAAAACATGACATTTGGTGGCCCCCTTATGTCTTGAATTTGTGTAGATATATTTCAAATAACTAAAAAATTTATTAAAATTTATTGCATTTAATTTAATAATTTGGGGGCCCTCTTTAGTCGGCCCTAGGCATTTGGCAAAGTGGCCTTTAGGGAAATACGCCGCTGATCATGAGAATGATCATAAAATTCTTCACATTTTGTAAAAATGCGATGAAAAATGGCCAAGTTATAGCAACTCATTTTTTATAATTTTAGCAATGAAGAAGATTATTAAATGCTCTAAATAGATCTTCTGAACCGACGCGACGTTCGTCAATGGATTTTAAAATTAATTAAAAAAAAATCCCTCAGACAATTCAAATGAAATTGTAAATATTTAATATTTTTTTTAATACTCAAAAAATTAACTTACCAAATTAAGTGCTAATGGACGTTCCTCATGATGTCGAGGCTCTGGCGTACGCGAAGTACCCCGTTCACTGTGATCATCTCCACTGTCAATATCATCTGCAAAAAAAAACATTTATTGATATTAGCTAACCAAAAATATTTATTTAAAAATAAAAAAAATTCCTATTATTCGATTTATTAAATGTTATATATACAAAATGAATTTTCCACTTGAATTGATATAACCAAAAATTTTGTTCAAATGAACGCATATAATAACCAATTTATTATTTTCAATATTTGCAATGTTCATTTGTATGGAAAATTCAGATAATTTCGCACTTAGTATGGAATTTCAGTAAGTAAAAACGATGGTTTTATTATTAGGATGGGTCGATAGAAATTCCGTTTGCATGAAGATTTAAAAAAAAATGGAATTTCAAAAAAGAGCAGGGCTTAAAAGTTGCTAAATAAAAAAATTAAAATGTTTTCATATGTTTTTTTAATGGCCGCACTACCTCCGCGATGATTTGCAAAATTTAAAAAAAAAAAATAAATCGAAATAAGACCAAATAACTCAAGTTGTGTATTTTTTACAGAAAATTTTTATTCCCAAAAGTTACAGACAATTTAATTTTAAAAAGAAATAAAAAAAGTGTTTTTTTTTTAATTTGATACACTAAAAAAAATATTTTTCCTAAATTACTTCAGATTTTAATACAAGAAAAATGGAATATTGAAAAAATCGGCAATAACTCTGCAGTAAAATTTTTAAATAAAAAAAATGTTCAAGAAAGTTTTAGAAAAAACAATTTCACGAAAAATCGGTAATTTAAAAAAATCTGTATTGACGTACTGAAAAAAAATATTAAAATTACTCAATAAAAATTTGATAATTTTATTATTTTCATTTAAAATATGTCAGCCCAAAAAAAGGGTGACGAAGAGCAATACTAATTTCTTCTTGCACACACTTATTACTCCTACTTAAGTCATATTGAAAAAAGATAGAAGGTAATACTCTTCCACGGGTGCTGGAAATTACAGGGTGTTAAAATTTATAAAATACCTATACATATTTTAAAATTTTTTACTTCCTGTAATTCACAGCCCCCGAGGAAGATTTTGAACTTCTATCGTTTTTTCAATAGAACTTGAGTATGAGTAATAAGTGTGTTTGGGAAAAAAATGGTAGTGCTCTCCTTTAGCCTTATTTGGGGGTTAAAATTTTCACACAATATATATACATATCTTCAAATTTTAACACCCTGTAATTCGCAGCACCTGTAGAGTATTCTAAAATTTTATAATTTTTTCAATCGTACATTTTAAAAAATAAAAAAAAAATTATGATTTGATTTGATTTGGACATATTTTAAATTAATATATAAAAATTATTTTTATTGAGCAATTTTATTAAAAAAAAAAATGCTCAGTGTACGTCAATACAGATTTGTTTGAAATAATAAATCTGAAGTAATTTAGGAAAAATATTTTTTTCTCAGTGTATGAAATATAACAAAAACTTTTTTTTTATTTCTTTTTAAAATTAAATTGCTTGTAACTTTTGGGAACAAAATTTTTCTGTAAAAAATACACAACTTGAGTTATTTATTCATATTTCGATTTTTTTCTAAATTGTCCAAATTTTAAGCTCGATGTGGAGGTCACTATAAATAAAACAAAGTAAAATGTATACAAATTATTAAGAATATTTTGAAAAGCAAAACACATCTGTGAAATCAAGGCTTTTCTACTTAAATTCTATAATTTGGTCAAGCTATTAAAGTAATCACTCAAGAGAACATATTTCTATATGTATTTAGTTACAAATTGGTAATTTTTTTCGAGCCAACCCTTAAATTTAGAGCTTTTCTTTTATAAAACAATAAAAATTGGTAGGATTTTTGTTGTGATGGGTTTTGAAATAAATATTTATAGGTAAATATTATATTTATATAGAATAATATAAATTATTTGGTGATTGGTAAGACTGGTCGCGTACACATATAAAGCTTTTTGGATTTTTTTTTTTAATTTTCCGACTATAAAAAAATCCTTTATTGCGTTCAAAAATCATTTTAAATATTAGTATTATTAAAAAAAAAATTATTTTAGTTGTAAAAAATATACCGAGCAAAAAGAGGCTTTACAATATGTAAAATCAGAACTTGTTACTCTATAAAATTTTCAGGAAATTTATTTAGTTGAAAGCATTTTCCTTAAAATTCCATAAAATAAAAAAAAGTTAAACATATTTTCTAAAATATCTGTACGAAATTTGCTACTAAAAATTTGACCAAAATTTGTATTTATTATGCCAGCTCTTTATATTCAAAAGATTAATTCTTTATATAGAATTATTATGATGATGTTTGTTATATTTGTAGGAGTAACCCACTGTTGCAAACATTGTGATAAGCTTATGTGCTACACATACACAATTTATAATTTTAAACATATTTACGATCAAGTCATGTGTAAGATTGAATAAAATATTTTTGAATAAACCGACCTTTTCTCCATATATGTATACACAAGAAGCTTATCATCACAATAAATATGAATACAATCTCTTATATAAAATTTAGAAGTAAATGTGGCCAAAGATCAAGCCAGTCTGTATAATATGAATATAGAATTATGAAAAATGGACGAAGGACATTTTGAATATATGAGGGGTGAATATATGTGCGGTATATAAAAAGCCTGTTTATCTTAACTTTAAAGGTCAAAAGGCAAAAAATAAATATTTTCAATGCAATATTATAATGTGTTCACAGATTATCAATTTTCGGGAAAAAACATATCGTTTATATTATAGTAAGTATAGCTGTTATGTAATTTGATGATAAGTAAATCTTATTTTCATATAATTTGTTTGTATATGTAAACAGAGTTGACAACATAGCCACCTTTATAACTACAGATGGCTATGTGTGCAATCAAATAAATATTAATTCAATACATAAAAAACGCGACAAATATTAATTTGTTTTTAGTCAAAGTTGTATAAAAAAAACAAATCAAAATACCGCTACGCGAACAAACCCTGAGCTAATGAAATGGCTAACCATTAATTTATTAAACTTTTACTTAGTTTCGACCGTGAATACAAGTTTGAAATTTGGGAACAGGTCAACGAAAAGTGAATACTTTTGTAACATAATTGATATTTATATTGAAATAGTAATATCACTTTGAAAAGTCATCTATTAAGTTGAAGCATCAACAGACGTATTTTAGTGTGTTTGTTGTTGTTTTTAGGGTCAAAGCCATCTATATTATACGAAGATATTAAAACTTTAAAGAAAATATCGAAAAATTACATTTAGTGACCTGAATATCAATTTGTTAAATGAATTATTTGTTAAATATAAACAAATTATTTAATAATATTATTTTATAAAGCCCGTATATCTTTATTAACTATTCATTCGTGTCCATCTATATAAAAAATTTCAGTAGAAAAAAAATCTTTCATTTCTAAAACCATTATGTGAACAACTGTATGCATATAATCGAAATTATATATAGATAAGATACGAACCCTTTTTCAAAAGTGCAAACATATTTTAGAAAAAAAAAAATCTGCAGTCAACTGTTACAAATTTATAAATTAGTCATTTTTTTGGTCGCCCTCGATATTCTCGTCATAATATTATATTGTATAATATTTAATAATATATTGCATGTAATATGCAATGTATATCCAGACTCGATATAAAAGTAACTACCCCTATCTCGATCCATATGCTTTTATTTTCTCTTTTCAATATTTTATTTTAATTTTTTCAAAATTAGCAAATTTGTTATTGTATTAATAAATATTATCAATATCATGCCTTGTAGTATAATGATGATGAAATCTGTTTTAATATGCAAGTAAAAGCTGTCTATAAGTAAAATTTCTAATCAATCAATCACCCTTTCTCCGCGTACAGTCATTTATGTAACTAAATAATTATTACTAATAATACATCATTATTGAATTATAAAAAAAAATAATAACAAAATTATGATAATCTTCTACTCTGCGTATATTAATAATTTTCAAAACATGATTTTGGCTTCCTTATATTGTACGAAAATATATTACAATCTGCAATATAATATAATTTTAAAATTACCATAAAAATCTGATTCATAAATAATATACAGTTAGTCGTCGAAATATATCGAATTTATATTCAAAGTCCATTTTCCCATTCACTAGCATATTTATTTTACCGTGAAAATTCAAATTTTTTATATAAAAAAACACCATAAATGTAAAATACACCCCAAAGAAAATTTAACAGTGGTGAGCTTTCGCATTTCTTTTACACGTATATATGAGAAAATGAACATTTTATACGGTTAAAAAAATCAAATGGAAACCCCTGTTCAACTTTAACCTAGAGACTCTGAATGCAATTCTAGAACTATAAATTACTTAAAACTCACCCCTACTAAATGTTTGCCAAATCTGTCTACTGTAAGACTTTTTTGTAGTTAGACAATGTTTTAAGGAACAAACAGACGCACAGACGGAAAACGGACAAACCTTTTTTATTCTCTAGTTTTTCTGAGTCAGGGGATCATATAAAACGTAAAAAATGGGTACTGGCAATTTGACCATTTTTATGATAACGTAACATAAAATAAACAAATTCCAGGGACATTGAGTATATTGTATGACTATTGGTATTTGGTCGATTTTGTTGCCATATTATAGCTGTAAACATTTCTGTATGCAATGCTGAGTATTCTATTACAATTTAAATATTTGAGGTTAAAAATAATTGAAATTTCGTATAATTTTAAATACCAAATAAAAAAAATATGTTTGGTCAATAAGACGAAATTTATGTCAAAAGTTCTTTTGTAGAACAAATTTCTAGATTTAAACTTTCTAAATTTAATTCTTTTTGCCACTGCGCTTCTGTGGAAAAAAGAACTCACGAAACCCCATCTTTAAATCTCATACACCCTGCACCCGATTTTCTTCAATCTCATATTAACATATTATACATTCAAATCATAATATTTGGCAAGAAGCTGGCTACTTTATTATGTTCTATGTATATAAAATACGTATATCCAGTTGAACCGAAATGAATGTGTAAAATATTCTGATTTCACACATATGATGACCATTCAAATTTTATGGATATTTTGTGAGGCGCATCAGGGATAGGTTTTTATACTCTCTGGGTTACAGTATAATATTTGATGTATAAAATATCATCAAAGAGTAGATTTGTACATATAAGAAATAAATCGAGTTCATTTCGTACTTTAATTCAGTCAGATTTTTTAGATAAATAAAAATTTGCAGACTTTTTTCATCTCAAATATATTGAATGAATTATATGTTACCATTTTGAACCTAGAATTTGTTTTAGAATTGCATTATTTTGTAAGATCTATCAAATGTAAAAATGTTGCCATTTTGAACCTAGAATTTGTTTTAGAATTGAATTATTTTGTAAGATCTATCAAATGAAAAAATGCTGCCATTTTGAACCTACAATTTGTTTAAGAATTAAATTATTTTGAAATACTTATCTTAGATTTTTTAGGATTTTTTTTTTAAATCAAAGATAATTTTTTTATAATGAAAACGACGCATTTTAGTAAAGAAATTTATAAATTGTAACATTTTTTAAGCATTGACAATTTTTTAAAAACGAAATATTTTTTTATATTAAAACTAACATTAAAAAAAAATCCCTCGTCGCCATTTTTAGCAAACGCATTTAGAGCAACCCTTCCGCTTCTAATTCAACCAATTATAAATTGACAATATAAAAATTTAAAGTGTCGCTTAAATTTTGAATTATTATTATTTACTTATTAAAAATAAATCGTATAATTTATTATTATGATCCCATTGATAAACATCCAATAAAAAAATAGACGCACACTTTTTTAACTGTATACACCATTTTTTCTATATAAAGTATTGTTCCATATATTAATAAAAATTATAATAATTTTTAATAATTTATTATTATATACAACGAATGAACATTATATGTATAGAAATCATTTAGGAACAGCTGCTGCTATATATGCCTATTTGACTGCCTATAAAAAATTTTAAATATTTTCCATAAAGGATCGATTACCCTTTTTATATTTACTATACATTTTATGCTGATACATAATAATTTAAACAAACTATAGTATGTATAAACAAAATATGTACAAAACAGTCACCAGAATATGAACAATATATAATTTTCATCATTTTATCCTGTGCAACATCAATGTATCAACTATAATTTATCAATTTGAACGGTGATTATTACAGAGAAAAAAATTCGATTTAAAAATGCATATTAACTTGCAAAAAATACCAACCAAAAATTTGTTCAACGAAAACCAAAAAATTATTAAGCTACAATGCAAAAGGATAGCATTTATATGCAACTTAACAAAAAAAGTCGAAAATAAATTCGAAACGGTTTTTTTGTGTTGCGCTTAATAAGAGTCTAGTCATTGCATCATGATAGAATTTATGATGAACTTTACGCAGAATACTACCCTCACCGAATTGTAAAATTTTTCATTTTTCCCAATTTAAATATTATTCTGATACCTATTTAGATAAATTGTAAAAATTAAGGGTAAATATGTTTGGATTGGTTGAATTTTTCTATTGTAAAATTATTTTAAAAAATATTATTGAAAAGCTAATGTCAAACCATATATAAAGAAAGAAAAGGGGTTGTAAGGCGCAAACTATTCGCAATATGCGAGATGTTTTATGAAAATATGATTGGTATGGGGTCCTTGCGTATATAAAAAATATATAATTATACATGGTCCTTACTTTCTCAATTTCTTTCAATTGGTCTAAGATAAAAGAAAAAATCTCTCATATTTAGTTAAGTCAATTTTTAAAAAAATATAAAGAAAGATAATTATATGTTTCCTATATTATTTAGAAAGGGCTTTCTAATTCTGATCTTTTGTTAATTTGTCAACATATTTATAACATATATAAGTTATCGCTGGTTAAGTTGGTCTTGAAAATTAAAGTAGGTCATGTTTTATAAGGGAAACCCTGTTGATTCTGTTTTTTTAAGTAAATACTTGAGATTATTATGACGCGTAGAAGTGGATTAAAATTCGAAAAAATACACAATTAATTATAGCAAATATATATAGGGTAGTTTTTAAGCTTATTTGAAATTATTTAAAGTAACTTTTTCATCATCATCATCATCATCGTGTCCTTTACTCCAAAGCGAGAAAGCATATAGGGACCATTTTACCATTTTCTCTATTTGATAAGAAGTAACTTTTTACTATAGGTACTATATATTTTTTCTTTGATATTATTACA
>JANSTW010061521.1:0-11205 GCA_027564275.1 Diadocidia ferruginosa
TCTTAGATGTCGCTACTGAAATTTTCTTTCATTGTTTTACTACTTTAAATAAATACACTTTGCTAATATTTAATTTTGATGAATGGGGTTTTTTCTGTTTTTTTTTTTGTATTATTAACAAAAAGTTTCGCTGCGCGGCAATTTTAGCTCATTGCTTTAATAATTTTTTAAACTGAGTTAAAATACTGTAAAGGTCTAAATTCTGCGGACGTCCATGTTTTGAACTATATATTGTGGCTGAGAGAACGTTGTCACAGCCAAAAAATAAAACTTTGTCAGCTGTATTTTAGCTGTTGATGGTTGGAAGGGAAGAAATTGTAAATTATACGGCCGAAGCTCTAGATATATCTGACAAATAAATAAGATTAGCGGTCTTGTTTATTTGCCAGATATATCTAATCCTAATGCCACCTAATTGAATATTTGAGATTAAAAGTTTTTCATCGAAAATAAATATCTACTTATATATAATTTCGTATGTCTATTGAAAAATCATTTTTAAATACGGACAGCCACTAATTCCATCTATTGTAATGATGTGTGTTGTTTAGTATTATCCTTCAAAATGAAAGTTAGTTTTACTCTCGCGTTTTGTACAAATAGCGACGATATTATGTAGTAAAATATATACGAAAAATGTTCTAACATTTTTGGGCCCGAATATGATAATTGGCCTAGGGCCCGATAAACTGTTAATCCGGCCCTAATGTGATCCCAAATCATATATAGAGCTAAGGAAAGGTAAGATATATACGCACTTTATATTTATTTTGAACGGATTTGCCTCACATAAGGGTTAGGGTATATCTACTCAAATTTATTCTTTTTCTATTTATTATATTATTGGCTATATATCTTATATACATAGTATAGAAAATTAAAGAATTTAAATAATAGAAATTTGTTACGTAAGATATATACCTACCTATTCCCCTGCACAACGCAAAAGATCAATAAAATACAAATTTTTATTAGCAAATTGTATATTTTACGTGAGTTAGTTTATGTATAATATTGTGTAGGTTAAATTTATAGTCTAATAATACGGATTCAACCGACGTAAAAAAAGAAAAATTCACTAATATCTCTTTATTTTTCCTCATATTTTCCCAAAAAAAAAACGTACATAATGTGTAGTAGATAAGAGAAAATAATAATGTACAGATTGCAAATCGTTTTTCTTAGCACAGTATTCATTGTGTAGTATATATTATCGTATGCTCTAGCTAAGCTTTACATTGTACAGAATGTACTTAAAGATGCTATGCGCTGTTAAGGTATAATAGACATTGGCGTTCAAAATATGTTTTTTAGATGAAGAAACTATAAAATTGTCGGCTGTAAAGTAAAATAAAAGCAAGGAGACGTAACATATAACACCTAAAGACAAAATGTCCAAAAGCTTTAACAAGCTTAAAACCGTAAAAATCTATTTATTGTCTGTGTCTTTGGTAAAAACCTATAAAATGTGCCTTCTAAAAATGATAAACAAAGCAATAGGTTTATATTTTTAGAAATTACAGAAAAAAAAATAAACTAAAATAGATAAATTTATATTTATTATTTATATTTGGGCTGCTATGCCGATTTTAAAATTACAACAAATTAGAAAAAAAGCTTTTTTAAAGCTTTTGTGCGATGTCTTTGGGTATTATGTCATGTTACCAAAAAATTATATTGCCATAAGTTTTTTTTTAATTTTGTAACTAAAATAGATAATTGTGTTCATCTTAAATAAAAATCAACTTAAATTTGGTGAGTTAGGGAAACATGGGCCGTTTTTAATGGACGTCAATGAAAATATATAGGTATCCTCTTATACATATATATATTAAGTTACATATACAAGATCTATATTATATAATCGTAAAGAGAAAAAAATAAATTTTAAATTCACATTTAAATGCAAATTAATGTTTTGCAAAAGAATATTATATAATATTTATATATATTTTGCATATACGTACAGAAAAAAAATTATGCTGTTCGACAATTTCTTTTATTTTGGTAGAAAAATCCGTTCGGTCTCTGGTGCAGTTTCCTACAGAAAGTTTCGACATAAAAATGTAGACGGTATTCTGTATACATGATGCTCCATATAGATCAATCTATTTAATGGTGCAGCCTAATTATAAGAAAAAAAACTTGATTTGTATAATCTGCTTTATAGTCGTATATAAGGTTTATGCATTAAATGCAGGAATTTGGGACATATAATAAGTTGTGTAAATATATAAAGAGCAGAATTTATTATATGGAACACATATTTATTTATCTATTTAAAAGTTATAATACATTTTTTAGAAGTTTTTCCTCTTTTTGTGAATATTTATAGGTTAAATGATTATTCTTTGCGTCGAAAACTTTACATATATTTTTCTTTTAAAAAATATTTGTCTTTATAAACTTTACTCAAATTTAATAGTTTATCATGGTACAGCGCGATATGTGTTATTATATGCAAACAAAAAGTTTTGGAAAAAGGTTGGTTTTCACATTTTTATGATTATTAGGATCACAGTCAAAAATGTATATGCGAATTTATTCTTTCTATTAACAAATTGAGAGCAATTTTGATTTTATTGCTACAATGTTGACTTTTTTCCTGGAAAATATCTAATAGTTTATTTGTGCTTAAAATTGCATAACCATATGTGGTATTTAAATAAATAAACATATTTATAAAAATACTTACAAATCTATCACCTAAATTAAATAAATTAGCCATCGATTCTATATATACTAAGCTGGTCATTTACTATATAATGAAAATAAAAAAAAAACAATTTTTTTATACGTAATATACAATCCACCCATATAAATAACGTGAATTAAGCTAATGCATTTTATTACTCGTCTACAAAATGTTTAAATACTTTGTTTATATAAAACTAATTTTAATATTGTTTTAAAAGTGTTTTTTCCGATTTTTTTTCTGTAATGGCCAAAGCTTTATAAAAATGTGTTCAAACCTATATGGTATATAGGTATATATAGAAGCATGCAATATATATATATATATAGATTATATAAAATGCAAATTGCAAATCAATCTATATAGTTAGATAGAATCTTGTTTAATGTATTGTAACAATTCATTTTTTAAAATAGTAGGAACATAGTAATATTAATTTATTAAAGTGTTTTTACGATTATATAGAGCAAAGCTGAGCAAAGAAAATAAACGTAGGAAGATAATTTTAAAAAAGACAATAAAAAAATATATTTTATTAAACATTATTTTTAATGATTTAAAATTTTAGCGAAATTAATTCGTAAACAAAAAATAAATTAATTTAATTTGGAAATTTTATAATTTATTTTTACAAGAATTTAGAAGAATAAAAAATTTAAAAAGTTTTTTTTAACAAACAAACAATTTAAATGTACAATATTTCTCAAATTTCAAAATGTAGACCATAAAAAAAATCAAATCAAATTCAATAATAATCTAATACATTCGAAATGATCAAATATATAATTTAAATTGATAAACTTAAATGTATATTCGCATATATATAAAATAATTATTACTCATTAGTAAACAATATGTTTAACTTAATTTTATTTTTAATTTAATGTAAGATTTCCCTTCAGGACATCAACATATAAATTCTACATTTATAAACATAGAATTAAATTATAATATGTATTTCATTTATATACGGGTAGTTTATCAGCAAAATATTTTACATCTAATTGTTATAAATGCCTATTATTTAATACTTATCTTTATGACAGATGGTATTCATATAGAAGTGTACGTCTATTTTATATGTTATCACATAATTTATATTTCTATATAATAAGAACTTTAAGTACAATTTATATATACCGCAACATAGCTTTAAATATTATCAGTTTATCACTCTTCATAAAATAAAAGTCTAAGCTAAATTAAAAAATAATAATAATAATAAATTATTGTTATACATAAAAGAAATCTTTTATCATTTATTACATTTTTGCTTGACAATCAATCAAATTTTTTCTAAAATGTATCTTTGTGCGAGCACCTTTTTTTTCGTATATATGTACATACAATTTATCACGCACCTTGTTCAAGTAAGGTATATATGTATATAGGAATATAGGATTGGCAAGTTTTGTCCTCCAGAGAAAAGGACGTACATAAACATCAATTCTCAGTATATTGAAATATCATTATTATTTATTAACAAAAAAAAATACAAAACAATTGAAAACAATATTATAAGTTCTAGAATTAAGTACTTCTGAAGATGGTCATATTGCTGCACGAAACGTAAAACTAATAAATAGATTTTTAATATTTTTTATAAAAACTGAGTAGTAAAAGCTTTAACTTATATAAGAAAAAAAATGATCAGTCATTCTTTCTGGTAACAAAAATATATATTCCAAAAAGAAGAACATGAGTGGCTTTAAAATCTAAAGATCAAAAGAAAAGGTGCTCCCGTACAATTATCTTCTCAAAAATTAATTTGTATATTAAAATAAACAAAATATTATAATTTTATATTTAAAAAAACTTACAAATTATTCATTCTAGAATTAAGTACGTCTGAAGATGGTCATATTTCTGATCGAAACCTAAAACCAGCAAGAACGCTTAAATTTTTATGAAAATATCTATCTATTCACAAAATATATCCAAACAGGAAGTTTTATAAAAATTGAGACCAAATTAAGCATCTACTTCAAAAGAAAGGCTATACTTCCGTATAATTATTTTCTTAAAAATGTTTTTAAAAAAAATAAATTATAATAAATTTAATTTAAACTTCAAATGGTTTTCATGAGCGCTGAATTAAAATTTAAAAAAAATCAAAATTTCGGTGGAAAAGTAAAATATTCAAACAATAATTTTGCAAATAGAATTTTATAAAATTATTAAAGCTTTCTAATAATTTTATTAAATTAAATTTGCAAAATTTTTGTTTAAGCATATTATTCAAAATGGCGACGTCTTCAATATGGCGGTAGAAAAAAATAATCTTTCTGACGAAATACAACTGAACGATTTTTTGTTATTCAAATATTTAAGTATTTAGAGACAATAAGTAAGTCATCCTGGAATAATTGGCTAAATATAAAGAAAATTATATTTATTTAGATTTTTTTAGAAATTTAAATTGGGTAAATTTTTCAAAAATTGGTTTCACCTTAGAAAATTGTAAAATTGTCCTCCATTAAAGAGGAAAAATTGACCAAACCTAAAATAAAATCAAAATACTTAATAATTTTTTTTTAATAAAAATATAAAATCAATATTTTGTGTGTCAGTTACTTTAAAATATTAAAACACTCTTAGTATATATTATATGACATAAGCTATACTCACCATTTTTTGTTGCCATTGAATCAATTTTATCTACGGTGTTAATAATACGACCACGACGACGTCCCCTCATCAAAACGTTTTTATTTCGTCTTACAATGCCATATGCTTCATCCTCATCATCTGATGATGATGATGATGATGATTTCGATTTGCCATACCTATCACTGCCAGCACTGACACTTCTACGCATTTTTTTCCCTTTACGTTTTTTATTTAATTTAACACAATCACCCATTTGACCACAATTCTTTTCATTTTTGTGATCTTTATCTTGTTTACAACTACTGGCAGCATCGGTAGTAGCACGACTAGCAGTACAACAATTTAATTCAAAACTTTTTCTTGAAATTTTCTTTTTCCTTTTAGCCATGCCACCGCAAACATTTTCATCTTCTGAATAATAGTTACTTAATTGATTACTTTTGCTTTTCATTATGCCAGCAGTGGAAATTGCATTTTCTTGTACGGAGGAAACTTTATTGTTTGAAACATTCGTTTGTGGGAAGAAGTTTCCGCTATTGCCATTAATCAGTTTGGTTTTAGGATAATTTAATTCCTGTGACATTACTTTTATTAAATTATCAATATTTTCTATGGCTTTTTCATAACGAGTTGATTCAATTTGGAACGATGGAGAGGCGGAATTTTCTTCTGCAACTTTTTCCTCATACTCTGGCAAAATATCACATTTATATTTATTTAGTAAATGCTTTTCTTTATCTACTTGACCACCCGAAATTGCTGTACAATTGTCAATTTCGTTTATTTTTCCAATACTTCGGGGTCGTCGCCTTATTTTCTTATTGGAAAAACTATCTCTACACACTACAAGTGTACCAGCTTGACTCGTTCTCAACATATATTTGGATTTATTTTCAAGTGTATCGATGCATGGATTTTCAATTTCCTCAAATTCTTGACTGTCTGTTGAAGATGAACGTCTTTTAAAATCACTTTTTCTTTCTAATATTGATGATGAAAATTTTAAGGAATTCGTACTGTGGGTGCGACGATATTTTTTCTTTTCATTGTTATTGGAGCCGGTGATGGGGGTGGCGGTGTTATGCACTTCTAAGGCGCTTTTACTCTTTTTAATAGAAAAATTCTTTGTGTTTTTTGCTACCAAACTATTTTCGTTTATTGTCATATTTTGCAAATATTTTCCATTTTCTAATTTATTTTCCTTTGATGCATCCCTTTGATTTGTATTCGGTTCAATTGCATTGCATATTGTATGCTGTTTCTGTTGCTGCAACGTTGATGACCTTCTAAATCGGTCAAATTCTTTGGCATTAAAATCTCTTTGTACCATACCTCGTTCGGTGTACACATAAACTGGCTGCTCAGGTATGCTTTGTTTTGTCATTATTGTTGTATTTTGGTGTATATCGGAAATTGATTTTCTTCTTTCAACTACCCCATTCGATACATTTTCCGTTGAATGTTTATTTTCAATTAAATTTTGATGATATCGCTTTGAGTTTGTGCTGCTACGTTCACTGCTACGACGACTACAGTTACTCGATGCACCATTGGACACTTTACAATCGATACCATTTCTCTTTAATTGATTCGAGAAATTGTCTATAAAATGTTTTATTTCATTTTCAATGGGAAAATGTTTACTTTTCGCTTCATCCTCGTTTGGTAAATGTTTTCTTACCTTATCAACAGTAAACGATGTTTGTACATTGTCATTAATTATTTGTGTATTTTTTAGACTATCAACAGAACTCTTGTGTGATAAAGTCGTATGTCCTGAATTTGCTTCCCTCGAACTTTCTCGATCATTTATCACACAATTCGATTCATTTGCTCGAGCCAATAATCGATCGTTGTGATCGTAGAGAAGAATTTTTGGAAAATTTATACTCGGCGATGATTTCGATGTACTCAATTCCCAATTCCACGCTTTTGGTTTTTTCAATTTTAGTTTTATTATATTACTATCAGTGTCTTGTTTCAAATATGCATTATGATCGAAACTTCGAACGGAAGTAGACATTATAATTTCGAAAAAATCGTTGCACTATTTTTAATTTATTATTTTAAAAGTCGTTATACAGTCAAAAATAATTATTCTTATTCATATAGTTCATATCTATAGGTAAAATTTATTTAATTGACGTCAATATTATTTGTTATAGAGAAAATATTGTTACTATAAAGAATTTGAGATAATTTACTGTGCATGATAGGGTCAATAAATAATTTAGAAAAACACTTTATATTTCTTAAACATTTTATAAATCTATACGGAAATTTTTGTAATTTATAATTTATTTACGCATTAGAGAAAATTCTTCATTTTACAAAATAAATTAATTTTAAGAATATTTATATAAAGTAGGATTGGAAATTTTTATATATCGGCAATGAATAACATATTGCATACTGAAATGTATAGATTTAATTTTTCGTTGAAAAATATAGAGATTTTATTGCAAAAATTATAAACAGTTTAAATAAATTGTTATGTTGTCCGATCGCTGATGAGTTAAATGAGAAAACCAAACATGCTTGAACATCGCTGTTTTTAAAATAATATCTACCATATAAAAGTTTATTATTGTCATAAATAAATATACTTAAAATTTATAAAAAAAAATAATTAAATACTAAAAAAAATATTAAATAACGTCTCGTCTAATATTTATGGACATCATCAGAAAAAGCTTCGTACAACTTATGTAAAACAAAGCATTATTTTCATATATAAAAAATATTGAATTTAATAAATTAGAAATATTATTAAATTTCTCTAAATTACAAATTAATTCCACCCAATCAAGGCCCTTTTTTCATCAAAATAATTTCTATTTTGTTAAAAATCTTGTCAAAATTTATATTGTCGAAAAGAATCGAACAAAAA
The DNA here is from genome assembly GCA_027564275.1 of Diadocidia ferruginosa. Lineage (NCBI taxonomy): Eukaryota > Metazoa > Arthropoda > Insecta > Diptera > Diadocidiidae > Diadocidia > Diadocidia ferruginosa. Next base: position 8,196 of record JANSTW010061521.1, read on the forward strand.
CAACATGTCTCTCCTATATACCCAACATTTTAATTGATGGTAAAATATTTTCACTTTTAAGCTAAATATCAAAACATATATGCAAAATATTACCCGCAATGACGTAAAAAGAGAAAATATTTAAAAACAATTTTTTTTAATCTTCGCATTCTATTTAAAAAGATATTATTTTTGAAAAAAAAAATTGCGGCGCTTAGCCAAATTTTTAGAAATATTTTGCGAAAACAATTGATGGTTATTCAAAATTAGCTTCACTATTTTTGCTTTGTGTTATTTAACTAAGCCGCAGCGATGACAACATAGATAAATAGTTTTTATTTTAAAGCGACGTCATCAATTCAATCACTTGACTTATAAAATTTTTTATATAGTTACGCGCCGGTAATGCTGACATATTTATTTGGTAGAAACACATAGGTTTTTGTTAGAGAGTTGATAAAAAAAATATTTGCAAAATTTATGTTTCCGTCAAATTGATTTAAAATAAACAAAAAAATATTTGTTTAGATTGTTTTTTTAATTAAAAATAAAATAACATAATTTATATAATGCGGACATTGAAAAGTTTAGTTTTTCTTTCTGATTTTGTTATTTTCAATTTTTGAAAAACAAATTTATTGAAAATATTAAAATTAGAAATATTTGCAGAAACTTGACAAAATAAAGCATTTTTTTATGAAAATATTCTAAACTTCTCAAGCTTAATGGCTTTTTTTTTGGGACCTGATAAAACACCCACCCCACAGCCAAAGCGCCCAAAAGCTTTTATCAAGCTTATTTATTGGTTTGTGTCTTTGCTAAATATCGATTAAATTTATCTTCTAGATAAATATAAACAAAGCGATGGGCTTAAATTTCGGCTGCTATATCGGTTTCAAAATTAGAAAAAAGCTTGGTAAAACTTTTGGTGTTAGCTATATTTACTTGTGTGTTCAAATTTGTAGTTTTTGGTCTCTACGTTAATATATGGCGCTTAGGTCAACAGATTTAAAAATAAAATACTTTCTTAAAAAGTTTCACAAATAAGTTTTGTACAAAAATTGGTCGAATTTTGTGCTGTATAAATTAGTGTAAAACTGTAAAGTCCTAAAAACTATATACAAGTTCGAAGATCCATACAAGTAAATATTATACTAAATTTAAATTTAAAAAAAAGCCGGGCAACAAGACGCGCTCTGGTTTAGTACAGAGGTAAAGCATTTATATGACGTTTCGTCTATTATTTTAATATCATCAGATCTTTTAAAAAAAATAACATTTATGGTGACCTGACATAACACCCAAAAGCTTTAAATCAAACAAAAACTTACTTATTGTTTTTGTCTTGGTTAACCCACTGCTATAAAAACGATTAAATTCCCAATCTTAAAATTATATTATATATTTTGGATTTCATAAAAGGTTTAAGAATTAAAAAAAAATGAGAAAAAATCTTGTTAAAGCTTTCGGGGGTTATATCATGTCACCAACTTTTATGTTAAAAGCTTAAAAAAAACTGCCTTTTTCTTCTTTTCTTATAACCACTGAAAACTTTACTGCTTTGAAAATCCGATTTTCTTCTGTAATAAATAAATCTATTTACATAGTTAATTAGCTCTATAAAACATTTATCATATTATAATTAACTTTAAAGAACCGTGCAATAATTAGCACAATATTTTAATTAAATGTATACACAATCCCTATATATATACAAAAAATAAAATATTTTGTTTGTTGATTTTATTTAAATTTTTATTTTGGAAAATTATAATAAATCCGCCGCATGTCGCTGTGACTCATTTAATAAAATCAACAAAAAAAAATTATTTATTAAAAAAAAAATACAACACATTCCATTTCAAACATATGTATAGGTAGGTACAGGTTTATATAGCTATATGTGAAAAATCATTGAAAAAAACTTCAGAAAGAAAAGTTAAAAGAAGAAAAACAACAATTTTTTCTGGTTTTTTAAATAATAATTTACAGAAAATGTATTACATATAGAAGAAAACATGTTGGAAAAGAAAAATGTCTTGGCATTGTTTCAATTTATATATTTTTTTGTTGTATAGTTATTTATTTTTTAATATTTTTGCTAAAAAATTGTGGGTTTTTTCAATTTTATATAATATCGTTTCTATATAACAATACAAAATTAATAATAAGGCTTTATACTAGAGAAGACTGGACAAATGCCAAGGTCGATATTAAATAAAAAAACTAAATTATTATAAATAATTTAAGTGGAATAAAATTAAATACCTTTTTGTAAAGGACCTAAAGTATAATAATGCTAATAGTTTAAACTCATAAAACTGCAAAAGCTTTTAATTTATTTAACAAAAGGGCAATTAAAAATTTTGTAACTCTTATGTACATTTCATATGCGGTATATTTACAGGAAAAACTACTCGGCTATATGGAACTTGGAAATGAAAATATATTATTGAGATTAAAGAATGTTGATTTGAAAAACTGAATATTTAGTATGGAAATTTTATATTATAGTAAATGAGATTTTTAGAATAAAATTAAATCCGAAATGAATACTTTGGCGAAAAATACAGAGGGAAATAATAATATCATAAAATTTTGAAAATATTAAAAATAGCACTTAAAAGATAAGACTATAACTTTTATCTATTACTCATTTATTCACTAAACCGAATAATTTTTTAAAAGATATACTAAAAACATATAACACTTTATATATTATAGGTTAATTGATCAGAAATTCCAATATTAGTAGTACGCAGATGCAGTGGCGTATCTAGAAATGTTCAATGGGGGGGTTTTGCAATTCTTATTTTTTTATACCACGATGAGGATGAATGTAGACATTAAGATTGAACTAACCATTTGGTCTATAAACATCGGTTTCTTAAGAATTTTTGAATTATTTTAATGTAGAAAAATTCAACCTTTGACCTGGTACAAGATGTTTTGCTTTTCTACTATCATAATGTAAAAGAAATGTACTCGTAGATTTACAGAATACTCTTGTCGTTAGTACAGTTGACGGAGT
>JANSTW010061532.1:0-11204 GCA_027564275.1 Diadocidia ferruginosa
AATTTATTTCAATTTATTTCAATTTATTTCAATTTATTTAATTTTTTAATTTATTTAATTTATTTAATTTATTTTAACTTATTTTGTTTCAATTTATTTTTCGTTCTGTTTAGATGGTCGTCCTCTTTGGTGGTTTTTCACCTAACCTAAGCGAATTTATTTCATCAGCTCTATTTCATCTAATTATTATACAATTTCAATTATTTCTTAAAATTATTGATCAATATTGTTTTCGGATCTGCTAATTAGTAATCTCTAATTAAAACTATATTTTATTTACCTGCTCCTATATACTACTCCAAACGAATTCGGTTCAAACCATTTGTTTATCATCATTTATTTTCTTTTCTTTTGTAAAAATTAAATTTCTTATAAATAATCTTTATTATATTATGGCTAATGTATGATATTATATTATATTGCTTTGTGATAAACTAAACAACATATATTTAAATTAATATGCATTTGATATATATTAGTTACAAAACAGTTTTTAGCTAAAATTAGCTCTTTAGCTCTTTACAAAATTATTATTAATCTACAATTAGTAAAACATAGTGCTTCATATAAATATGAACGTATCTAACAATATTAACAAAAAACTAAATTAATAATATTATATAGATTGGAACATCTTTAATAAATATGCCTGACGTCATTATTGACAGATATTGTTGATTGTAATTTGTTTTTAACATAACCTCAAATAATTTTTTTTTGAGGTTATGTAACAAAAAATTAAATATTCGTTGAATCTTTTCAAACGACTACTAAAAAAAATCTTTTTGTTTCTTTAAATCAAATTTTTTACATTTTAATTTAAATATTATTAACATAATATTTAAATTTAAACAAAAAATGCTGTCAATTTGTTTTTTAGGTTAGGTTTTTTGTGTGTCCAATGTCCATTAATGCATATTTGTTAATGATGAGTTTGTAATATAATTAAGTTACCTTTAACTGTCGCATATAAATTATATAATATTTTATTTTTTATTATTAAATATGAATTTATATGACACCTTGTGTTTAGAACTTTCAAAAATCGAAACAGTGGCGCCACTGATTTTTCGTTATTTAACCTAAAAAATGCAAAAAAACTTTTAGTTATAAATTTTTTTAATTTAAATAACATTTTCATATGCCATAAACTTGTCAGAAATATTACTTCTTTTTTAAATATCAAACGAAATCGAAACTAGATAAATTCAGCACAAATCAAAATTTAAAAATATATTTAAATTATTAAAGATGTTCCTTCTACATTTTTTTCAACCAATATTTAATATTATATAAGTTTTAACAAAAAATGTTAATAACGTTCATATTAATCAGACTAGCTATAAAATATATTTTCAAAATTAAAAATATTAAAAAAAAACGTTTTTTCTCTTCTCACAATTAACTTCACATTTCTTAACCCACATGTAAGTCCCATTCGAATAATCGAATAGAAATATAATATTGGTTTTTTAAATTCTATAACCATTTTTGTTTTGTTTAAATCTCAAAAGCAACAAAATTCATTCAATTTAAATATTAAAAATATGTCCTGAAACTCATGGGGTTAATAATTGTTTTGTTTCGTACAAATTGCTAAGGAGAGAGAGAAAAATCGTTTTTTTTTTAATTTTCTAATTTACTTTCTAATCATAAAATAACAAAAAATAAACTTTATATTAAAAAATTAATCTTAGCAAACAAATTTGTTTTTCCCAATCCAAACAAAAAAAACCCCTCCCCCTCTTTAGAGTCTTATGAAACAAAGTTCGTTAGACGAACAGGAACAAATCGGCATGGAAATGGAGGCGCAACAAATTGAGAATGAAGAAGATGCAACCGATTATTTTCGATCGTACGATGATCCGTCGCTGAATCCGAACGGAGCCGGTAATAATGGCGGAGCCGGTGGTAATGGTAGCGGTGGTGGACCGGGTGTTAATCCTTATTTGGGTGAGTTGGTCTTTTTTCGGTCGTTCAAAGGACATTCAATAAATCAAATATAAATTGTCCGTTAGATCCCAATTTTGTTATTATGCCGATGCGTGTAATTGAACGTTTGCCGTGGACGCCGAAGGTTCGACAAAAAGATATCGATCAATTTTTGGACGTCTCGAGGAGTAAGTTCTTCGGATACACATTACCGTCTGATCATAAATCGTTGGCCGGTTTGCCACATCCCATTCACGAGGGTTTCAAAACTTTAAATCGAGTAAGTGGAGTAATTGTTTTAAAAATATTAAATTACGTCTAAAATTCTCTGTGTGTAGCACATGTACACCAGTTTGGCGGACATTCAGATCAGAAAAGAGGAGGAAATAACTCGTAATCCAATATTGAATGTTGAAGGTGAGGTTCCGATGACCTCATCCGAAATGTTGTATCAGGCAATTCTGCCCAATCTTCCACAATATATGATTGCATTGTTGAAAATTTTGTTGGCCGCAGCGCCCACGTCAAAGGCTAAAACCGAAAGCATAAACATAATGGCCGACGTTTTGCCCGAAGAAATGCCGTAAGTATTTTTTTGCTCGAAAATTTGGAAATTTTTTATTTAATTTATTTCTCATTAGAATGACCGTAACACAGTCCACAAAGCTGGGCATCGACGTCAATCGACACAAAGAGATTATCGTCAAAGCCGTGTCGGCCATTTTATTGTTGTATTTAAAGCACCTAAAAATCAATCACGTCTATCAATTTGAATTTATGTCACAGCATTTAGTGTTTGCCAATTGCATACCGTTGGTGTTGAAGTTTTTCAATCAGCACATCATGATCTATGTTTCGTCGAAAAATTCGTAAGTACCATTTTGATATTGTTTAATTTTTAAACATGCCCTGTAGGTTTAAGTGAAAACATTTAACGATACAATTTTATCGGCAATTCTAACGAAAACTCTCAGTGACTTTTTTATAAAAAAATAATCAATCAAAATCTAACAAAATAATTATTTTGAAAATTTAACGAAAACACGTTAGAAACTTATCGAAAACATTCTAATCTAATTCTAATTCTAATGGATTTGATTTAGATTGGAACATTCCAATCTAAACTTTACTTAAAACTCGTCAGAAACTTAACGATATCATCCTAATATAAAGAAAATTAAACTCAATAAAAACTTATCTAACGAAAATTGTCTGAAAACTCGTTAGAAACGACAAAGTTATCCAAATCTCACAAACATTTTACGAAAACTCATTGACGATTTATAAAAAAACCATTTCACATCCAATATAACAAAATTAAAAATTTACTGGAAACTCGTTAGAAAATTAACAAAATCATCAAAATATAACGAAATTTTAACGAAAGCTCCTAGAAAATGCCTATTTAATAAGAATAAATTGAAAGCTCGTTATACACTTAACGAGATCATCTAAATTAAACAATTAATAAGAATTTTCTTAAAGCTCGTTAGAATTAGAAACTTAACGAGATCATCCACATTTAACAAAAAAAACTTATTATAAACTTACAGCTTGTAATCTAACGAAAATTTGCTGAAAGTTCGTTAGAAACTTAACGAAATTATCCAAATCTAACAAAAACTTATAGAACATTCCAATTTAACGAACATTTATTGAAGTTCGTTAAAAAGTTAACAAAATTGCTCAAATATCACGATTTTTTTTAGAAAACTATGAGATAATTTAAATTTTATGAAAATATATATAACAAAAACTCGTTAAAAACTTACACAAATCATCCAAATCTAATTAAAACGCACTATCAACTTATCAAATAGATTCCAATCTAGCGAAAACTAATGGAATTTGTTTTAAAAACTTATCGAAAATATTCCAATCTAACGAACATTCATTGAAGAATCGTTAGAAACTTATTGAACTCATCCAATTTTAACGAGAATATACTGAGAACTCGTTAAACTCTTAAAGAAAACGTTGCAATATAACGATTTGGTCTTTTTAAAACCATACCTTAAATATTTTAACGAAAAATCTTAAAAATATTAACGAAACCACGCAAGCCAAGCGTAAAATGCGTGTAGACTACAGAAAGCTTATAAACAAAGTCTTTAAGGCTTAAAGGATGATTGGACAAGCTACAAAACTTCTTAAAATAATAAGTTGATCAGCAAAACACATCACATTTTGACAGGTAGCTGCCAGCTTCAGATGCTATTCCTAATATACTTAATGCTCAGATGCAGTAAGTGACATTTAACAATAAAAAAATCGGTTCCATTTATAGTAGCGGCCTTTTTTGAACTAAAAAAAAATCATTTAATAAGAATTCAAATAAAAGAAAAATAAGTCGGGGTCAGTTTTTGATGAAAATGGTCAAGAGGGTCAAAACAGGTAAAGGTTTAATGTATTAGACTAAAAAATAGCCTAACGAGGAACAGTCTCGCACACAATCAGCACACATTCAGTAAGTCCCATAATTAGTCAGTCCCACACTCACTCAGTCCCGAAATCAGTCATTCCCACAGTCAGTCAATCCCACACTCTGTTCGTCCCACGCTAGTCAGTCCCACACTCTGTTAGTCCCACGCTCTGTTAGTCCCGCACTCAGTCAGTTCCACACTCAGTCCTACAATCGGTCATTCCCACAATCGGTCAGTCCCACACTCTGTTAGTCCCACGCTCAGTCAGTCTCACACTCAGTCAGTCCCACACTCCGTCAGTCCCACACTCAAGTCCCATACCGAAATAAAAAATGCACATATTTTTTTTTGGGAAATTCTTTCTATTAATTCCAAAAATTTATTCCACAGTATACCGATAATTGACTTTCCCGCTTGTATTTTGGGCGAACCGCCAGAGATTACGTCGGACAGCCTAATCATTGGCGATTCGGCTCCGTATTCATGGCGTAACATTTTTTCATGCATAAATTTGTTGCGCATTTTAAATAAACTGACAAAATGGAAACATTCACGCATCATGATGTTGGTGGTGTTCAAGTCGGCGCCCATTTTGAAGCGAGCGCTGAAAGTGCGTCATGCAATGATGCAATTGTACGTTTTGAAATTGCTGAAAATGCAAACGAAATATTTGGGTCGTCAGTGGCGTAAGACCAACATGAAGACGATTAGTGCAATTTACTCGAAAGTGCGACATCGTCTTAACGATGATTGGGCATTCGGAAATGATTTGGACGCCCGGCCTTGGGATTTTCAAGCCGAAGAATGTTCGTTGCGCACATGCGTCGATCGTTTTAATAATCGTCGTTATTTGGCCGGTAACATTGGAGCGATAAATCGAACGGCAACCGGAAACGGTACAAACAATGCCAGTGGTAACAATGGCGGCAACAATGGTGGCGGTCCCGTCATCAATGACCTAAATGAATATGATCAGGCCGTGGTTGACGTAAATGTAAATAATGTTTTGCAAGGTGAAAAGTTCTGCTATGCACCCGGCTATGGTGGTTGGGACGAGGCAATTGAATTGAGCGACGAGTTTAAGCAGCAGTACGAAGTGTGGTTGCAACAGGAAGTATTCAATATGGAAATTAATTGGGATTCATTGGCCACGCCATACGATTATGGGGAGGAAAATTAAACAAAACACAAACTGACAAAAAATTTAATTTAATTTATAACACAAATCTCTTGCATGTGTAAAAGTTTTGTAAAGACACACACACACACATACACTAATAACCATATTAAATTTATAAAAAAAATTAAAATTTAATTAAAAACTTAAGAAAAACGTAAGAAAATATTTTTTTTCCTTTTGTCAGTTTCAAATTTGTGACGATAATTTTTAGCATTTTTAGCATAAAGGTTAGTCACATTTTTTGCCATCAAAGCGCACTCGATTTCAAGTCGGAAAAATGTTGAGATTTTTTAAATTGTGGATTCTGCTCACTTGTGGTCCCCAAAAAAGCAAAGTAAGTTTACAAAAACAAAAATGGTACGTAGAAATGATTAGTTTGCTCCAATGAATTACAAATAAAAATAGTATAAAACGTAACCTAGCGTTTCAAAAATATATAATTATATTAAATGACTAAAAAAACAAAAAGGTAAACAAATATATAGAGATGCTAAAGCTTGACCGAATTGTCAAACTTGAGCTTTCCAATTTTTGTGTATAACAAGCCCGTGTATCCGAGCGTTTTTACAATTTAGGTAATGTACCGACAATTTCCCGAAACGACAATTCCCCGAAACGACAATTGCCCGAAACGACAATTTCCCGAAACGACAATTCCCCGAATGTATAATTCCCCGAAAAGTAAATTTCCTGAAACGACAATTCCCCGAAAAATTTTGCCTGTACCAAAAAATTTCAAAACCTTAAAAAAAATTTCAAAACCTTAAAAAAAATTAAAAATTTTAAATTTTTTTAAAAATAAAAAAATAATTAAATTTTCAAAAATTTGAAAAAAAAAACTCTAAATTTACCTTTTAAGATTAATAGCGCGCGCGATTTTTAACCTAACCAAAGCAGAGCCAATTTTTTGCGGGGAACTGTCGTTTCGGGGAATCGTCGGTGAACCAATTTAGGTATGTTATCTTTTTTTTTAAAGAAAATATGTATATGATCATGATAGATGGTTTCTTGTAAAATTATTAAAAATTTAGAATGTCTTCGATTCTCAATCTGGCCACATCGACACCGATGGCCCAGTGTCCAGAGAGAATCGCAACAATTCTGTAAATATTCAAACGAGACAGAGACACAAGTGCGTCGGTCCTGTTTTGGTTTTGTAAAGCCAGGTCTTCCCGGCCCTACGACAAGAGATAGTTCTACTCCACCTCAAGTACGCTAATTTCAGGAAATGTGATTTAATCAAGGATGGAAACCGGTTTCACAAAATCAAAACCAAAACCAAAATCTTACAATCCGAAAAACCAAAACCAAAACCAAAATTTGGATTTGATTTAAAACTTAAAGGTCCAAATATTAAAAGTTTTTTTGGCGAAAAAGAAACAAAATTGCTCTAGTAACGGCTTTCGATAATTTTTGTAAAAAAATAATTCAAAAATATAAAACCAAAAACCAAAACCAAAATTTGAAAACAACCAAAACCATAACCAAAATTCCAAATCTTATAAAACCAAAACCATTAGTTACCAAAAATTATTTATCGGAAAAACCAAAAAAAAAAAAACAAACCAACTCCAAATTGGGTTTCGTATCTGGATTCAATGCGTTCCTTAATAAAAGAAGAATGAACTTCCCAAGCTAGATCACTATCATGGGATGATTCAAGTCCAGTTTATTGGCACGCTCATTACCAGCAATACAGCTATAACCAAGAACCTTAAACCAGAGTAACATCAGACCGATCGCCAATAATGGAAAGTTCTTCATATCATTGCTTAACCAGTTTAAAGAAAGGATATTGGAAGAGATCCCACTTCACACTCCATCTTCGAACCATCAGTGGGTTGCCAACAGCCCACTGCTCTCTGGTTGGAAATTCGGTGTGAAAATGTTCTTCAGTTCCAATATTGGAACAATGTAGTCTGTCCTAGTATTAGAAATGTTCGTAAATAGTGCGTAGGACTACTGCTGTGGCCATAGAGGCTATCAGACCAGTATCCAGATTCCCTAATTCTAACAGCTTAACTAGCCATGCATACCAGCGATCCGTACTCGAGAATAGGACGAAAACCCCAAGTTTTGCCAAAAGTTTTACTGCACGAGTATAGAAGGTAACGTTTGCCTTCCTAACCCGTTCATCAACGTTTGACTTCCAATTAAGCTTAGAATCCAGAATTAAGCCCAGATACTTAACTTCGAGGCTTAAAGTCAGCGTAGAACCACCTAATCTAGGTTGACAGATAGTCCGCATTTGATAGCCCATTTGTCAACAAGTTCCAACGTGCTTCCCATAATATTACTAATGGTGGATAGTTAGAATCCAGGCAGCAGAAGCACATGGTCGTCCGCATAAGCAATAGCCTTGACACCGTTGATCTCAAGTATTCGAAGTAATTTGTCCATTACCACAAGCTATAGTAAAGGAGAGAGTACACCACCTCGAGGAGTACCCCTGTTAACTTCCCTAATTATTTTAAAACCACTCAACTCCGTTTGTAGTCAGCATAGAGCAGTGGATAGTGTCACGGCTTTGTATTCAAGAGGTTGTGGGTTCGAGACTCGGCAGGGTCAAAAAATGTTCACAACTGGGCTATCACCTTTCATTCGCAGGTGTTTAAAAAAAAGCGATCGCAGTGGTTCGGAAGTCACTTAAAGCCGTTGGTCCGCCGTCCGCCTATATGATACCAACAGATAGGGTTCCTCATATAGTGTAAAATCCGCTTCACTGATCACCAAAAAAATATGGCTAGTGAGTGTTGCTGAAAACACTCCACCTTTGATAAAGTCAGAGATATAGTCGTTAATGAAAACCATGGTATCAGATAGAAATAAGTATAAACTGTTCCCTATGCTCTTTCGCTTTGAAGTAAATGGACAAGATGATGCATGATTCTGGATTTTAGAAGCATAACAATCAAGTCACTCCAACCCGGAGCAAGGGTAAAGGTTTGAACAGCGCTTCTAATAACATCAACCTGTACGTTATTACAGGCTATATCCATATTCATGAAGGCTACTAGTGTAATGAAGGGATTTCTCTATCGTACATTCGTACGCAAAACCTCATGCAGATCAGTATGCGTAGACCTACCTCTGGAGTAGGCATGCTGCGATCTCGATAGAGGATATAAACCGATATGATTGCGTATCTCTAGATCCAAAATACGCTCCAGTGTCTTTAATGCGAAGGAACTGAGGCCGAATGCACTAAAATCTTTAGCCGATTAGTGGCCTCTCTTACCAGCATTGGTCGGAAAAATACCATCCGAACTAGCTGACTTTAAGGGGGCAAAACTGTTAATAGCCCAGTCAATTCTATCCCTTGTAAGTTGTAATCACATAATGAAACCAATCAGAGGAGGTAGCAACTGAATTAGCTGCTGAAACGTTGTTATGTTGGGACACAACACACAAAAAAATGAACCTTTACCAGTTCCAAAGTTTCCCTACTAAATTCCGTCTATATATACTCCCTCTAAATATAAACAAAAAAATATCTTGATCTATCCAAAGCTGGGTAATCACAGAGAAAATGCTCACAACTCCACAAGGGCATCCGTTCTTTTTTTGTTGTAAGGTAGCCAGGTCTTCCTGGCCCTACGACATGACATGGAGTTTTTCCATCTCAAAAGTCAGCAATACGCATGAAGTGCGTTTGAATGTTTTTCTTAATAAGATTTAAGGATGGATGCACTTCCCAAGCTTGGTTAGCATCCAGAGTAGAGCCAAGTCTAGCCAGAACGCGTCAGCTTCCTCCATAGTTTTAAGGAAATTGAGATTAGAGTAGTGCTTTGCATAGTCTTTTAGAGTCTCTAGTACACTCTATAGATTGGACAAAGTCAATCCAAGCACGTTTTTTAGGAAAACCTGATGGCTTTTTTGTAATATTTAAGGCAATCCTTTTAAGGCTCAGAATTTATTGAAGTAGCAGTTGCTGAATACCGTCCTGCACTTCTTCCTAAGAACAGTCAGACCTTCATTCCACCACACAGGATAAGGTTTTTTGTTATCGTTGACATGACTGATTAAAGGATTGTATCTTGATAATTTAAGATTTTAATTTATTTTCATTGTTTTGGAAATTATTTCTATCCGTGTAGATACGAACTCTATAATCGTACTATATCTAAAATTACATAAATTATTCCAAAAATTCGTCGCAACTCAATAAAATATATTTTTAAATTGAACAGTTTTATTTTCGGATATATTGAAAATGTCCTCTCGCTAAGCCAACAATAAAATCAAGAATTAATTATTTCTGCTATTTTTAACAAAACACAATCCTATTTATAATTTCCGATGCAATTCGAAATATAAATTAATGCGTGTGTGTTATTTTTAATTAATAGCAATGAACTTCTGATTATTTTTTTTCTTTGTGTAGATTTGTTGTTTTTTAGGAAATGGTAAAAAATAAAAAATAACAAATTAATTAAAGATCGGCTTTTTCTTGGTGCTTTGTAAATTCTCACATAAATTCAAGGTTAATTTGGCGAGTCGCCAGATTTTTTTTTTTGGTTTTAATAATATTGTATTGAAACTCGCAATTTACTATTTACAAATAGATGCAATTCGCAATAATAATTTTAATTTGTTTAATCAACTGGAATATCAAAGATTTTTTTTTTAAATATGGGCGTCTAAAGATTTTTTTTCAACCATAAGATGGCGGTTTATATTGACTATCGTATTCTTGATCTTTGACCGAAATTTATATACGTTTTAATTTTGTCTTCTTATTGGTTAAGTTTTTTAGGCGAATCGTCATTATGGTCACATAAATATTGCAAGAAGTAATAAAATCAAGATGGGTCGAATTACTAATTCAATTTATATTATTAAAAATACATATTGCATTGCATACTGAATTAATTAGAATAATACATACAACATATGCGAATGCATATTACGTGGGTTTAAAAAATAAATATAATTTAAAAGATACGATTGGACTACCACATTAGATATTTACATCTCATGTTGGTAGCAAAAACCATATAGTTAAATTCAATGTATTTAATTTTTCGGATGAAAAGCATAACAAATGAAACAATAATTGTTTTTACATTTTATTCTGTCGTGATTTGAATTCATTATTTAGAACGAAAAATTAAAAATATTCTTTCAAATTTAAAATATTCTTATTTCTTTTGTTGCAATAATTTTTTTAACGTTTTTCATATAACGTAAATACAATAAATTTAAATATATTTGCTTCTTTTATTGCGCATCGTACGCACTTATGTTCAGTAAATCAATGAACCTTTAACAATTATAGAAGAATATAAAGAATGCAATCGAAGAAAAACAGTTCAAAAAACTAACGAACTTGGCATTCAAATTGTAAATTAAGTCTATAATTGTAATTTTGTTTGTTTAAAAGATATTTTAAATTCAGAAGAAAGTCTTTTGTATATAAATTATAAAATTTCGCGATTATTTGATGAAAATCAAAGAAAATAGAAACACGAAGAGATAATATGATTGATAAAGGTCATCAAATTTGATTTTAAACTTTATACTTATTCCTTGTTGTCAAATCAATCAGAGCTAGATTAACAGTTTGCCGGGCCCTAGGCAGATTATCATATTCGGGCCCTCAAAAATGTTTAGAACATTTTCGAATATTTTGTACTATAAAATATCGTCGCTAATTGAGCAAAGTGCGA
>JANSTW010061554.1:0-11201 GCA_027564275.1 Diadocidia ferruginosa
GTATCAGATAGAAAAAAAGGGTAAAATGGTCCCTATGCTCCCACGCTTTGGAGTAAAGGACACGATGATGATGATGAAGAATTTTAAAGGCATACTAAGTCAAATCTTGCTGAGTATAATGTCTTTTTTTTTAGAGTTTTTGAGACATTTTTAGGATTTTTAGGGCATTTTCAGACATTTTTTATCAATTTTAAGACATTTTTCGAAATATTAAGAATTTTAAAGGCTTGATAAGACAAATCTTGCTTAGTGTGTTGTCTATTTTAGATAGTTTAGAGGCATTTTTAAAATTTTTAGGACATTTTTGGTTAATTTTTGGACATTTTTAAAAATATTAGGAACTTTAAAGGCTTGATAAGTCAAATCTTACTTAGTATGTTGTCTATTTTTGATAGTTTTTGAGACATTTTTAATATTTTTATTATCAGGATTTGAAAGAAAAAGAATTTTAAATCTTTTTCTTTGTGAATTTTTAAGGAGATTTAAAAAAAAAAGTATTTTCCCAATTAATTTTAAAAATCTCCTTAAAATTCCCAGAGGAAAAGGTCTCAAATTTTATATAAACTAAAGCAGTTCGCCTGATCTTTTTGTTCAAGAATTTTTAAAAAGATTTTGTCAAATTCAATGATATCCTAAATATTTTTGAAAAACAAAATAAGCAATTTAGACATTTGAAATTCAACGGATTTTTAATATATTAAAAATGTCAGAATTTTTTATTTTTCAGAAATTATAGAGCAGTTCGGAACATTTTTTACGGGAATTTTAAAGAGATTTGTCAAAAATTCTAATTGATTTTAAAAAAATGGTTGAATTTCATATATAAAAAAAATCAGAACTTTCTTGTTTTTTTTTTTTATTATTTCGTAGAATTAAAAAAAAATATATCAAAAGTAAATATCGAAACAAAGTGGTTCGAATAGCATGGGTTAACAAAAAAAAGCCTGTCAGTAGCAGCAACTAGCACACTTATGCCCGTCACGAGTAGCCCCGTCCATAATATCGCCATAGGTAAGCACAAATATTACAAAAACAAAAAATAATGTACGAGAATAATAAAATAAATCCAAACTGTCGGTGCGAGAAGGAGAAAAGGACAATGAAATACTGTAAAGAGCGAGCGAGCAATAGAAAATGTTAACACTTAACAGTGTGATTTATATATAGCTGCATACTATACGTGTGTATATGCGTCGCTTTGGGCTCTACGCTGAGCGAATGAGTGAGGAATTTTTGTTGTTGCTTTGTTCCTTGTAGCGCTCTATAATTTTATGGTTTTTTTTATAGTCGTAGGTATAAATAAAAAGAAGCCAGGTGAATGCTTTTTTATGGTGGTGGTAGTAATAACAATAACAAAAAACGGTTCAAATTTTTGTTACCGCAGCAGAGCTGCTGCTATATATACCTATAACTATATAGGACATATAGCCTGCTATAGGTAATTACGCCGACCAGCAGCTCGACGGCTATTCAATAAAATATTTATTATTTTGAATGAGGTTCATGTCTGTGCATATTTTAGCTAGGTTAACATATACGAAAATCGACAATTTATCGCTTTTATCTCTAACCCATACACTGAGATATAGTTACCCTAGCTCTAATACTACAGAGACTAGATCTAGTTCTATAGAAACTCACGTTTCTTACACCCTTGTTTGTTGTTTTAAGAGGGACATTTTTCGAATCTGCGAAGGCCTTTTATTGTCATTAGTTACAAATATTTCTGCTGGCAGCTCTAAGAAATTTTATAGTTTCACTGCTGGCAGCTCTAACAAAATTTGCTACCGGGAGTTCTAACAAAATTGTGTAGCTCCAAGAAATTTTACTGCCGTCCGTTCAAGAAATTTTGCTCCCGGCAGCTCTTAAAAATGTTCGATTAAAAAATTTTGTCTGCTATCAGTTCTAAGAAATTTTTGCTGGTGACAGCCCTAAGACATTTTGCTTCTGGCAAGTCTAAGAAATTACTTCTGCTGGCAGCTCTAACATATTAAAAGTTAAAAAAAAAATTGCTGCTGGCACCTCTAATAAATTTTGCTGCTGTCAGCTTTAACATAATTGCTGATGGTAACTCTAAGAAAATTAACTGCCAGCAGTTCTAACAAAATTTGCTGGCGGCAGTTCTAACAAAATTTGCTGCTGGTAGTTCTAAGAAATATTGTTGCTGTCAGCTCTAACAAAATTTGCTACCGGCAGCTTTAAGAAATTTTTGCTGCCGGCAGCTCTACTAACTGTTGATGCTCGAATAAAATTGCTGCCGGCAACTCTAAAAAATATTGGTGGATCGATAGCTCTCAGACATATTGCTTCCGGCTGCGCTAAGAAGTTTTACTGGCCGGCAGCTCTAACAAAATTTTATTCCGACAGCTCTAAGATAAGTTGTTACCGAAAGATCGAAAAAAAATTACAACTCTTTAGAAATTATGCTGCTGGTAGCTCTCATAAGACATATTGTTGGTGGCAGTTCTAAGAAATGTTGCTACTGTCAGCTCTAACATAATTGCTGCTGGTAGCTCTAAGGAATTTGACTGCCAGAAGCTCTAAGAAATTCTTGCTGGTCGGCAGTTCTAACCAGCCACATTTCTTAGAGCTGTGGGCAGCAAAATTTCTGAGAGCTGCTGGGAGCAAAATTTCTTAGATCTACCCAAGGCAAAAATTCTTAGATCTGCCGGTAGTAACATTTCTTAGAATAACAGGCAGCAAAATTTCTTAGATCTACTGAAGGCAACAATTCTTAGATCTACCGGATCCAAAATTTCCTAGATCTACCGGAGGCAAAATATCTTAGATCTTTCGGCAGCAAAATTGCCTAGATCTACCGGAGGCAAAATTTCTTAGATCTTCCGGCAGCAAAATTTCTTAGAGCTGCTGGCAGCAACATTTCTTAGATCTACCTGATCCAACATTTCTTAAATCTTCCGGCAGCAAAATTTATTAGAGCTGCTGGCAGAAAAATTTATTAGATCTACTGGAGGTAACATTTCTTAGATCAGTTGGCAACAAAATTTCTTAGATCTGTTGGCAGCAAGATTTCTTAGATCTACCAGAGGCAAAATTTCTTAGATCTTCCGACAGCAAAATTTCGTAGATCTACCGGATCCAAAATTTCTTAGATCTTCCGGCAGCAAAATTTCTTAGAGCTGCTGGCAGCAAATTTTCTTAGATCTACCGGATCCAAAATTTTTTAGATCTTCCGGCAGAAAAATATCTTAGATCTTTCGGCAGCAAAATTTCTTAGAGCTACTGGCAGCAAAATTTCTTAGATCTGTCGGAAGCAAAATATCTTTCGGCAGCAATATTTTTCTAAATATCTTAGAGAAGCCAGCAGCAAAATTTCTTAGAACTGCCGGCTACAAAATCTGTCAAAAATTAAATTAAATTCGGCCAATATAATCTCTACTAAGAGTAGAATCGATGAGCGACAATTAAGCTTGTGGTCTTCATTGAGCCGGTCTTCTGATTTTTGAAAAATTATTAAAATTGCAACGAAATTCTTCGATAATTCAATAAATTTTGTCGAAAAATCCTCTACTGGGCAGGCGCAAAGCGGCGTGAACATATTTTACACGAGTGATGGTAGCGTGTGGAACCAACAAAGTACTCATTGGTGACCTTGCAAGATTTCTTGATGTCGAACATCGCCAAAACTGAAGGAATAGAATCTTCAATTACTTCCTGAAAACGTGATGTTTGACGAAACGAAACAATTGTCTCGGTAGAGTCGGCAACGAGCACCTTTTGGGTACCCATTAGGTCTTTACAGATATTTGAAAATTAAAATGATTAAAACTGCTACGAAAGTTGTCGAAAATTTAATTAAATTTGACGAAAAAATATTCAAAGTAGACGTGACCATCTCTTTTCGATATTAAAAATGCAACAAAATTTGAATAAATAGCACTGAAACCTCTCGGGGAAAGCAATTTTTTTCTTCTAAAATTGCTAAAATCATTCCGGCAATCAGTTAAATCCATTCATAAGATAGGAATTATTTTAGAAATCAGTAAATAATTGCCGAAATTCTTGAAATTATTTCCGAAATAACGAAAATCCTTTCAGAAATCGAAAATAACTTTAAAAATCACTTAAAGTAGTTCGAAAATCAAGAATATTTGTAGATTAATAAACGAAATCGATTCAAAAATCACTGCGATTTTTTCATAAATCAAAAATAATTTCAAAAATTTCTGAAAACATTTCGAATATCAAGATCATTTTCAGATTAATAACCGACATCGATTTAAAAATAATTGAAATCCTTTTATAAATCGAAAATATTTTCGAAAATCGCCAAAAACATTTCGTAAAAATCAAGAATATTTTTAGATAAATAAAATCGATACGAAAATCACTGAAATCTTTTCAGACATTAAAAATAATTTCGAAAATCGAGAATATTTTCTGATTACTGTACGGAATTTCAGTCGAAAATCACTGAAATCCTTTGAGAAATTGATTTTTTTTTTCGAAAATCACTGAAAATATTTCGAAATTCAGCAATATAATTTCCCTAGACCTATAATCGGTGTCTCGTAACCCGCACACCTTTAACCAATTCTGTGATTGTTGAAGGTACTATAAGAGTCGCCGCGATTCTTTTAGGACAGTCGCCGCTACTGTTATCGCAATAATGTTTTTCGGGCGCATCGAATTCCGTTGGTTTTCACAAAATATATTCAGAAAATCCATCAGAAATAATCAATAAGAAGAAAACAAAAGACATGACTGTGCTGCGGTGCGTGTGGGGACAAAAGCGATGAACCTTTTCAAAAAAAAAGAACGAAAAGAAACCGCGATTGACAAACGCACACACAAATAGACGCAACCCGAAAAGTGTTGTCGTCCAAATTTCATCGACAAAAAATTAGCAGCAGCAGCAGCAGGATACGCATTGTGTGTGCGTCTTAGCTAAAATGTCGCCACAAAATCGATCGATTTTTGTGTTCGATAGATTTTTTTTAGCAAAAATCGCAATAATTAAAATAAATTAATTTTTCTTTTATTATACAGCGGCGCAGAGGACGAGGGAATAGTAAATTGTTGTTGTATTTTGTATTCAAACAGCGCTATAAAGACCAACCAACCAACAACAACAAAATCCGGTTTCTCTTTTTTTATAGTCAAAAAGTTTAGCCGACTCGATGGAAATATATGTAAAAGGTAGAAGACTGGAAAGATAATGATTCGATGGGCTTGTTGGTGTATGGTGAGTGGCGAGCGGTGAATTTTTTGAAAAGCAGGCAGCGCTGCAAAATCATTCAAATCATATCAGAAATCAAAAATAATTTCAAAAATCACTAAAATCCCTTCGGAAATAAAAAAAATAAATTCGAAAATCTCTGGAATTTTCAGCACTTACTGCGAAGTCATTTCCAAAACCACTGAAATCCTTTTAAAAATCACTGAAATCCGTTCGAAAATTAAAAATATTTTCAGAAATTACTGAAATTTTTTCGAAAATCAGAAATATTTTAAGACATCACTAAAATCCTTTAAAAAATCACAAGATTCATGGCTGAGACGACTGAAAAACTAACTTCAAAAGTTATTGCAATTCTTTCATAAATCAGAAATAATTTTAGAAATCACTAAAATCCGTTGGGAAATTAAAAATAATTTCAAAAATCTGGGAAATCCTTTTGAAAATTAAAAATAATTTCAGAAAATACTGAAATCCGTTCGAAAATTAAAAATGTTTTCCGAAATTACTGTTATTCTTTCAGAAATCGCAAAAATCATTGCTGAGACGACCGAAATTAAAAATAATTTCGAAAATCTTGAAAATCCTTTTGAAAATGAAAAATATTTTCAAAAAACACTGAAATCCGTTCGGAAATCAAAAACATTTTCAGAAATTACTTACTGATTTTTTTTTCGAAAATCAGAAATATTTTAATAAATCACTGAAATCCTAACTTCAGTAACCACTTAATTTATTTCAGAAATTACTGAATTCCGTTCGCAAATCAAAAAAAATTTTAGAAATCTTGTTCGTTAGTTAAATTCTTTCAGAAATAAAAAAATAATTTTGGAAATTACTGAAATTCTTTCAGTAATCAGAAATAATTTCAGAAATTACCGAAATTTTTGCTACAATCAAAAATTATTTCATAAAAATTTTTGAAATTCTTTCAGAAATCAGAAATTACTGAAATTCTTTCGAAAATCGAAAATATTTTTAGAAATCACTGAAATCCTTTCAGAAATCGCAAGAATCATGGCTGAGACGACTGGAATCTTTTGAAATTGAAAAAAATTTCAAAAATCCTTCGAGAAATAAAAAATTTATTTATAAATAATCAAAATTCGTTCTAAAATAAGGAATATTTACAGAAAACACTGAAATTCTTTCGGAAATCAAAAATATTTTCCAAAATCACTGAAATCCTTTCAGAAATCGCAAGACCCATGGCTGAGACGACTGAAATATTTTTGAAATTAAAAATAATTTCGAAAATTCTTGAAATT
Organism: Diadocidia ferruginosa; assembly: GCA_027564275.1. Taxonomy (NCBI): domain Eukaryota; kingdom Metazoa; phylum Arthropoda; class Insecta; order Diptera; family Diadocidiidae; genus Diadocidia; species Diadocidia ferruginosa. The sequence continues at coordinate 6,469 of JANSTW010061554.1, forward strand.
CTTTCAGAAATCAAAAATAATTTTAGAAATTACTGAAATCTTTTCAGAAATCAAAAATTAATTTAAAATCACTGAAATAATTTCGTTTATCACTGAAATCCTTTTATAAATCAGAAATAATTTCAGAAAATACTGAAGTCCATTCGGAAATCTGAAATATTTGTAGAAATCACGAAATCTTACAAAAAATCGCAAGAATCATGGCTAAAACGACTGAAATCTTCTGAAATTGAAGATAATTTCAAAAATCTTTCGATTAATCAAAAAATATTTTAAAAAATAACAAAAATTCGTTCTAAAATAAGAAATATTTACAGAAAACACTGAAATTCTTTCGAAAATCAAAAATATTTTCCGAAATCACTGAAATCCTTTCAGAAATCGCAAGAATCATGGCTGAGACGACTGAAATCATTTTGAAATTAAAAATAATTTCGAAAATTCTTGAAATTTTTTCAGAAATCAATAATAATGTTAGAAATTACTGAAATCTTTTCAGAAATCAAAAATTAATTTATAAATAACTGAGATCCTTTCAAAAATCAAAACTTATTTCAGAAATCACTGAAATTCTTTCGAAAATCATTTTTTTTTCGGAAATCAACGGAACTTCTTTCAGAAATTGCAAGAATTATGGCTGACATGACTGAAATCTTTTTGAAATTAGAGATAATTTCGGAAATTCTTGAAATCCTTTCAGAAATCAAAAAATATTTCGTAAAGCACTGAAATCCGTTCGGAAATCAGAATAATTTTCAGAAATCACTTAAATCCTGCTAACAATCGCAAGTATATATAGCTGAATAATTTCAAAAATCCTAGAATTTTTTTTCAGAAATCAGAAATAATTTCAGAAATTACCGAAATCCTTTCAGAAATTAAATTATATTTCATAAATCACTGAAATCCGTTCGGAAATCAGAATACTTTTTAGAAATCACTCAAATCCTGCTAACAAACGCAAGTATATATAGCTGAATAATTTCAAAAATCCTAGAATTTTTTTTTCAGAAATCAGAAATAATTTCAGAAATTACTGAAATCCTTTCAAAAATTAAAATATATTTCACAAATCACTGAAATCCGTTCGGAATTGAGAAATATTTTTAAAAATCACTGAAATTCTTTCGAAAATCAATTATTTTCAGAAATCCCTGAACTTCTTTCAGAAATGGCAAGAATTATGGCTGACATGAATGAAATCTTTTTGAAATTAAAAACAATTTCGAAAATTCTTAGTATTTTTTCAGAAATAAGTTTAGAAACACTGAAATCCTTTCAGAAAGCAAAAATAATTTCAGAAATTTCTGAAATTCGTTCGGAAATAAAAATTACTTTTAGAAAACTCACTGAAATCATAACTTTTATCACTGAAATCCGTTCAAAAATCAAAAAATAATTTCACAGATTTCCGAAAAAGTTGAGAAATCTCTGAAATCCTTTCAAAAATTGCAATTTTTTTTGCTGCGACGACTGAAATTGTTCCTAAATTAATTATAAATTCGAATATCCCCGAAATTCTTTCAAAAATATAGAAAATATTAAAATAAAAATCACAGAAATCAATCCGAAAACCAAGGATAAGTTCAAAAATCACTAAAGAAATTCGTTTTTTAAAAACAGAAATCTCAAATATTTCAAGGATTATAAAAAAGAATCCAAAATTATTTGAACAAATCACTGAGTTTTCGGTGAAAATTCTTGAGTTTTTTTGAGAATTGCAGATCAATCCATGAAATCTAAAAAATTTCAATGATTTCAGTTAAAATGTGAAATATTTCCAAGGATTAAAAAAAACCGAAAGAAATTTGATCAAATCACTGAGTTTTTGGTCAAATTTCTTGAGAATTTAAGATAATTCTATGAAATCTTGAAAATTTTCATGAAACCCAAAGTGATTAAAAATGTAAGGATTTAAAAGAATCTAAAAAAATTTGATCAAATCAATGGATTTTTGGTCAAATTTCCTGAATGGTCTAGAGAATTTCAAATAATTTAAAGAAATCTCAAAAATTTCTATGAAAATTAAAGTGATTTTGATTAATAATGTAAAAGATATTTCAAGGATTTTAAAAGAATTTAAAGAAATCTAATCAAATTACTGAGTTTTTAGCTAAAAGACCTGAGTTTTCTTGATAATTTCAAATAACTCAAAAAATCCTCAAAAATGTTTATGAAAACCAAAGTGATTTTGAATAAAAATGTGAGATATTCCAGAGAATTTAAAAGATTCTAAAGAAATTTGATGAAATCACAGAGTTTTCAGTCAAATTTCTTGAGTTTTCTTAAAAATTTCTAATAATTTTGATGACATCACTGAGTTTTCAATAAAATTTCTTGAGTTTTTTGAGAATTTTATGTAATCTCAAGAATTCACATGAAAACCAAACTGATTTCGAATAAAAATGTAGGATATTCCTAAGAATTTAAAAGAATCTAAAGAAATTTGATGAAATCACTGAGTTTTCAGCCAAATTTCTTGCATTTTCTTGAGATTTTCTAACAATTTACGGAAAATTTTAGAAAGTTTATATGAAAACCAACGTGATTTTGATTGACAATGTGAGATGTTCCAAGGATTTCAAAAGAATCAAAAGAAATTTGATGAAATCACTGAGTTTTCAGTAAAATTTCTTGAGTTTTCTTGAGAATTTCAGATAGTTCAAGGAAATCTCCAAAATATTCCGTAAGAACAAAAGTGATTTTGATAAAATTCTGCGTTTTTTAAGATTGTTGAACATATGAATTGTGCATGAAATTCTCTATTCTCTACAAGTATCAGTCATATTTCTCTAACATACATCATGTGGGATGCTAAAGGGTTAACCATTTTTTTTTGTATAAAAATCGCTTGTATCTGAAAAAAAATTAAGGAAATTTTTTCCAAAAACTTCTAATAAGATTTCCGTAATATTTCCTTATACTCTTCATCATTTTTTTTGAGTATCAAAGTTTACCGCGCCGTCCATAGACCCGCTCGCCACTGACTACGTGTATATAAATAGCTTGTTGTTGTTGGTTTCTGTTGTGTACACGACAAAAACATCTGGCAATATAAAAATAGCGTTTTTTGTGGTCTTTTCTATGTATAAATAGCACACACACAGCCAAGCAGCTAATTTAACAGTGTACACTTTTACGCTACAAGGTTACGCACACACATACACATTGATATAATCGAATTTATAAAGTTATAACGGAGGCAGTGGCGAGAGTTGTTTTTTTTTTCGATAAAATGATGAGGCTGCAGTTTTTATAATAAAATGATGAAATTTAAAATTAAAAAAATAAATAAGAGGGAAATTAGACTCTGGCCTTTTTTTTTGTCTATTTCATAATTCAGGGAAAGTCCCTCTTTCGGCAGAGGTGGAATTTACAATAAGCCTCTGCGGCTTTTTTTGTCTATTTTCTAATTCGCTTAGAAATCGTGTATAGTAAAGCGAATATGCTCCAAATAGAATCCCACCCCCTCCATCCACCGACCAAAAAATAGGAAAAATAGAAAGGGCTTAACAATATTGCATAAAAAATATCAAAATATTTATACTTATAGGGGTTGTGTGATGTCAAATGAAAAAAGGTCCTAACAAGGGCAACAACTTTAGCTTTATGTGTTTTAGTCCATCGTTCTCCCATCTTTTTTTTTTAAATTTAATTAAATAATTTGTCCTAAGTGAAAATTATGAAAATCTTGAGAAAATTATTAAATACAAAGACATTTCTGAGAAAATCATGCAATTTCTGGTATAATTTCTCCGGAGCGTGTACTCGCCGTGCTATCGTGACTGGGTTATGGCTGGGCAATACAGTCTTTTGATCTATACAAATCGTCTAGTCCAAATGTGGTCTATCCGGTGATGATGAGAGAGGGAATGGAACTTAATATACCCCATTTCTCGAGGAAATTATTGGGCTCTTATTAGTGATGGGATACATTTCAACATTATGGTGGGACTCGAGAGTTGTTTTCATCCCTAAGCCGGGACGGGTCACCTAAACGGATGCAAAAAATTTCCGAGCAAATAGCTCGACCTCCTTCCTTCTGAAGAGTATGGAGAGACTAATCAATCAATTCATAAGGGATACTTACTCAACATGCTCACCAAAGGTCCACTGAAACCGCTCTTCACTACCTTGTACCAAAAATCGAAGCGTCTGTGTTTCAGAAGGACTTGGCTCATTTTTTCAGAAATATCTCAAAAAATTGATTTTCACTGAGATTTCTCATTAATTTTAGAAATTCCTCAAGAATTTCATGCAATTCCCTTAAAAGTTTTGTGATTTCCTCGGATATTTTTCGCACATTTTATAATTTTCTCTGAAATTTCACGATTTTCTCATAAATTTTATGGTTTTCTCTAAAATTCCTCAAGAATTGTGTGCATGTCCTTTTTCTATTATATATTCGCAGCTTCAATGTTTGATTTCAGCTGTGCATCGTTCGTCTTAGCAAGTAAAACGGGCTTGTTTTACGTGTTTTCTCAAATGTGCACCAGAAATGATCTTTAGATCTTTTTTTCAGTATTTTTAAAAGATGCGCACTGTTTTTCCGCTTAAAATGAGCCTAAGCACAAGTGGCTAGGATGGCGCGAACATTTTTAAATCTCAAAAAAACTTTTTTTTTTTACCTCCCACTGAATTCTGCTCGCCTGTTACTTTTTGTTAAATTTTGTACTGAAAAAAGGTGGTTGTGTCAAAAAACATTAGTATGTTTTCCCGGAAAAAAGGGCGTG